>BQNB010117402.1:3851-21180 GCA_026074375.1 Tanacetum coccineum
AATGCTTAAAAGGTGTGAAGACACCAAATTAGCACTAAATTGGGAAAAGAGCCATTTCATGGTTAAAGAGGGCATTGTTTTAGGACATAAGATCTCTAGAAAAGGAATTGAAGTCGCTAAGGCTTAGGACATAAGATCTCTAGAAAAGGAATTGAAGTCGATAAGGCCAAAATTGATGTAATTTCTAAGCTTCCTCATCCAACAACCGTTAAAGGAATCAGAAGTTTTCTCGGGCATGCTGGATTCTATCGAAGATTTATCAAAGACTTTTCCAAAATCTCTCGACCCATGACCCATCTCTTAGAGAAGAATACTCCTTTCATTTTCTTAGAAGATTGCATTCTAGCCTTTCAAACATTGAAAAAGAAGTTGACCGAAGCTCCAATTCTCATTGCTCCGAATTGGGACCAACCTTTTGAAATCATGTGCGATGCAAGTGATTATGCAATAGGTGCGGTCCTAGGACAAAGGATTGAGAAGCATTTCCGACCAATTCATTACGCTAGCAAGACCATGACCGAAGCAGAGACAAACTACACAACAACGGAGAAAGAGATGCTTGCAGTTGTTTATGCTTTTGAGAAGTTTCGATCATATCTAATCATGAACAAGAGTGTTGTTTACACGGACCACTCCGCTTTGAAATACCTTTTCAACAAGAAAGACGCCAAAGCAAGATTGCTTCGATGGGTCTTACTTCTTTAGGAATTTGATTTTAAAGTTATCGATACCAAGGGAGCAGAAAACTACGCAGCCGATCACCTCTCTCGTCTTGAAAACCCTTATGAGAATACTTTTGATCCAAAAGAGATTACTAAGACTTTTCCTTTAGAGACTTTAAGTGTGTTAACTTCTAAAGACCAAAGTACCCCGTGGTTCGCCGACTTTGCTAATTACCACGCGGGGAAATTCATTAAAAAAGGAATGGCGACTCAAGAGAAAAACAAGTTCTTTAAAGATGTAAAACATTACTTCTGGGTTGACCCTTTTCTTTTCAAGACTTGTGCGGATCAAATAATCCGAAGGTTTGTAGATGGCAAAGAAGCTCTCGAAATTCTCGAAGCTTGTCACAGTGGACCCATCGAGGGACACTACGGTGCCAACTTTACCGCCAAGAAAGGTTTTTTGATGCCGGTTTTTATTGGCCTACCATTTATAAGGATGCCTACGAATTAATCAAATCTTGTGATGCTTGTCAAAGGCAAGGCAAAATCTCTCAACGTGATGAGATGCCTCAAAATGCAATCCAAGTTTGTGAGATTTTCGATTTATGGGGAATTGATTTTATGGGACCTTTTCCGTCGTCTAGGGGTAACAAATATATTCTAGTAGCCGTCCGATTACTTTCCAAGTGGTTGAAGCGAAAGCGCTTCCCCCACCAACGATGCTAGGGTAGTTGTTAAGTTCTTAAAATCCCTTTTCTATTCTCTCTTTCTTCTCGGATTTGCTATTTCTTCCCTTTTCCCTTTTCCCTCAGGTCTCCTCTCTTTCTCTTTTCCCTTTCCCTCGCCCCTCTCCACTACTTCTTCCCCCCCTTCTCCTTCCTTTCTTCCCTCCTTTCTCCTCCTCTCTCTCTCTCTTCCCAACCCCCTTCTACCCCTTTCCCTCCCCGATTCGGTTCCCCCGAGAGTCAATCCATAAGCCGATCGTGGGACCCTATTTTGTACGACAAATGTTTGATAGAGGTTAATGTCTAAATATGGTGTCACCCAACTAAGATAAGTAAAAGATATAACCACAATTGCCAAACAACCGTAAACAGACAACTGGTGAGACCATAATAGAAAAGAACTAGATTTAACCGCAGCAATTAGGAAGTGAGAGACCAGATCTAGAAAAAAAAACAACGTTAATAAAGGTAATCAAGTAGAACCAGTAAGAACAAAAAATAGAAGCCCCAAGCACGAAATCTTCGTCGTAAACACTCGCCGATACGGCTCCGACGACCCCGCAAGATCACATCCAACAGCCCCCCGCCCCACTCAAGATTAGTACACTTATCGCCACACTCATCAACTCCCTCCCCAAGACCATTACTCACCATTTCTCCCTCCACACAACACCATCACCCCACACTGCTCCGGGTCCTCACAACCCACTTCTCACCATACCACTGCAACCCACCATACAGCCAATCGCCACCACGATCCTTATCCCACCTAAACATCAACTACAAAATCCCACTCACCCTCCCCTCCGTACACCCACATCCCCACATCTGTCACCCTTCAGGTACTTCACACCTCCACTCCCCACACGCATTCTCCATTAACATCCCCAAACACCCCTCCGTCCGTGCCACCAAAACCCCCCACTAGCCTGAGCTCCCGCCTCACCCCCACCACGTCAATGACCTTCACATACCCACTACCCGAACCTTACTCCCCGAACAACAGCATTGCGTCTACTTCCCCACCTTCCATAAAATTCCGCCCCAAACCCATACTCCGCCGCGCTTCTCCACCCCTCCCTCGCTACCAACCCCCCCCCATCCAATAACCGCTAAGCTCCCCCCTCGCACTTCCTTCCACCATCTCCAAATTTACATAAAACAACTGCGTCAAATGTAAAAACGTCCTTTCGACTCCTAACCACCCTCAACGAGTGGTCAAGTTGAAAGTCACGAAACCAGGACTCACAAGCCTCTTATTGAGAGTCCGTAGGAAAAACCGAGCCATCATGGTCCGACAAATTAGATTATGCATAATGGGCGTTTAGAAATCGCCTAAAAACAAACATCCAATTGGAATGTACTCCGAAAGTTAGTCAATGAAAAGCGTGTCACTTACCAGTTGGAACTAAGACATAAAGCATATGGGCTCTCAATTTGGCATTGGCCAACTACAATTAAAGACCCAGTGCGATCAGTACGAAAAGCTTCAACTCACTGAACTTAGCAGCTTCAAGATCAAGCTTACGAAAATTCGTAATCTACCAAGGAGAAGACAAAGAAGCTACAGCTGATTCACAGAAAAAGAACCGAATATTCAATTTGGTGAACAAGTCCTTCTGTTCAACTCCCGATTAAAGATTTTTCTCCAGAAAGCTCAAGACCCGATGGACCGACCTTTCCCCAATCACCGAATTTTATCCATATGGCAGCTGCCAAGTTGTCTCATGCCGATGGATCTAATTTCAAAGTCAACTGCCACCAGTCTTAAGCAACTACATGGAGGGATACACCATACCACATTGGTTATCCCGACCACCAGACTTCCTAGAGACAACTAAATATCAGGGATCGAGTCGATCTTTCGACTTCGGAGCCAAAAACAAGCCGCTTCGTGGGAGTTCACCCCATGCTTATCCTTTCTATCTAATGTGTTGTGTTGAGAGAGGCTTGTACTCTCTCCGATTTCTCGATGTTTGTTGCTTGTTTGTTGCTTATTTTTGCAGGATTCACCCAACAATTTCTTTGAAGCCTCTCGTGTCCGGTTGATTTATCCCGTTCAAACTCGAGCTTCTCATCCTTTGTGTGAATTTAGTTTGGGGAGATCCATATCCTTTCATCATTATCGATTAACGTTTATCTTTGCATACCTAATAAACGGCTTAGATTTACGTAGAAACCCGATTTTAAACATTGAGGACAATGTTTCATTTTAGTTTGGGGAAGGGAATCTATCGATTTGATGTTGCTTGCTTATTGTTTTGTTCTCACGTACCCGTTTTTCCCACAAAAAATAGCAAAAATTTTAAATTTTTAGTTAAAAAAAAAATAATAATAAAAAAAAATAAAAATAAAAAAAATAAAAAAATAAAAAAAATATATAATAATAATAAGTGTTAAGACAAAAATGTAGGTTTTCCGCTGGTAAGAATAAAGGTAATTTTGACCCGATTCGTAACGTGTAGAGTTCTAGCATTCTTCCTTAACAATTAATGATGATAGTTTGTGCTAGTCTCACGTAACTTTAAACAATGCATAGACATGAAATCATTAGTAATTAAAAACTTGTGCTAATCTCAAGTAGATTTAAATATGCAGAGTTGGGATTTTATAAGGCTAAGTATTTGCAAATTTTCTTTTTGTGAGAACAAGAAATGATAGTGTTATTTATAAGCATGACAATAAACGTAGAATAGTCGGATTTCTTACAAGCCTCAAATGTGTTAATTGAGGCTTTTTTCTCCCATTAGCTTGTTTCACCTCTATATGTAAATGGTTTCATAATTAGAAGTGTAGGTTTTTTTTGGTTAATAATTAGCTAATAGAAGTTTTCTTTAGTTCCTTTGAGATTATGGATGAGTATACATCAGGATACTTAATTTGGCTTAAAAAACAAAAACAAAAAAAATAAGATAAATAAGTACTCTGCCAGAATTACTTTCATATCGTGTCGTGCGTGGCCGATGTTGGGTTTCAATATAAGTGTAGGGTCGGTTCAATAATAAGTAAGAAAAAACCGTCATTGTCGACCTCGCTTAATCGATGTTGCTTCGAGATAAAAGTCACCAGGTTTTACTTATAAAGATCCGACGGTCCGAAATATGTTTGCTACATCGTGTCGAAGGCGTGCCGATGTTGTAGCCTTCTAAAGGACTGATGTGTTAATAATGTTGCTTTAATATTTTGTCTTACTTGTACCTTAAAGAGCCTAAGGGTATATGGTGCAAATACGCAATGGTTCATTCTTGTCTAAAGAGCCTTAGGTATATTAGACATGAATGGTGCCTTGCTTGAGTAACTTAATAAAAAGCCAAATTTTGGTCGCCTCAATGGGGACTTAATGCTTTGATGGCATTTGATCTTTTGAAAAGGGCTAGGAGCTAATTATTGCATTCTTTACCATTACGCTTTATTTTCTGAATTAACAAGTATCGAAACAAAAGTCTTAAAGAGCCTTCGGGTATATGACTTAAATAAAATCCTGAGATACAAAAGTAGGATTTACGGGAGGAAAAGTAAGTACACATTTAGTATTTATGAGTAGTGTTAGTGTCATGACTTGTAAATAACAATGATCTTTGTATTTTAAAGCTTGCATGGGAAAAGTAAAAAAAAGTCGGGAAGACACAGTTATCTTTTAAACACTTAAATGTGCTTTTTGTTCTATGAATCCTAAAAGTTACCCAATGAGGTAATGAAAACAATACTATTATTTTCAACAAACAAATAAATTGTAGTTAGGTAAGTTCAATATCAAGAAAAATCAAAAAAAAGAGAAAAAAAAATCTTAGAAATGGAAGTCGGGTGTAAAATTACTTTATCCTCATTAAACAAAAATCTTCTGGCTACATTCGAAGGTTAGTTTGGGAAATTTTTTAGAGTATTTGGTTATAAGGCATGAGATATTGCGTGAGGACACAAAATCGTTTTAGTTTGGGGATTTTTATAAGTTGTAAAATACACATAATCTGTTTGTACCAAAAAAAGCGCCACAATTAAACCTAAAACAGACCAAAAATGACAACAATATGCTTGTATATTGTGTTTAGTTGTTGAGCAGGTTTGATAAGTCAAAAATATCAAGAAAACATTCAAAAACGAGCTAGGCCGGACACGAGAATCAGAAGAGTACAAAGCCAAAGCTCCAAAAGCCCAAAGCCTTTGCCAAGTTTCCTTTTATAACATCTCCAGGGACCAATCTTGCTATTTTCGAAAGTTATTTATAACTTGAAAGAGAGAAAAGAAAGACAAGGGGCCAAATGTGTTAACTTCCCAAACTCCAACAGTTTTAATTGTCAAAAAAGGGAGCGGGAACCCCTTTTACTATTCATCCGTCTTCTTCATTTCACCCCTATGGTAAAACAAGGGGCAAATCAAAATTAGAGGGTGCGTTGGTCAATTCAAGGAAGCTCAAGCACAAATACAAGGACAAATTAGTCTAATCAAGGGGATACTTATCCTAGCTCAAGCTCAAAGGCACAATAATCAAGAAAGAAGCACAAATAGTGGTGGGTTTTGTGCTAAACTCACTCACAAAACTAGCACAAACGTCACATCAAAGAATGCCACGCTGGCAATCCTCAGGTGTGCACATCTTGATCTAACGGCTCAAAATTTAGCCCCAATGATTGATGGATTGGATGGCAGAGATTGATGGGAGCTCAGAGGGCCTAGAAGCTTCAGCTTGGCACTATAAATAGGCCTCACCTCTCACACACAAAAACAATATATATTTAGATCTAGTTTTTACGTTTTTTTTATCTAGTTTTTAGTAATTTAGTCTAGCTATATTTGTGTTAATTGTAATTTCTTTTCAGTAAATTAAGTTTAGCCTCTTTAGTTAATGAAAATTCACTTTAGTTGTTTTAAATCTCAATTCTAAGCTCTCAATTAAAGTCAATAAGTTTCTCTTAATAAAGTTGTCTCAATAAGCAAATATTAAGCTCTTTCAGTCTATAACCGGAATAGAGCTAGTTTTGAATTAAATTAACCTTCTTCTAAACCTACATCAGTTAATCTCATATGGATCTATTTTACCAACATTTGAAGGGGATCTTAACTAGAATAGAACCCAAGGACTTATACCTTAGCTTATTAATAAGCTAAGGAGCTTGTAGCTGCCTTTATTGGTTCTCTTGTTTATCTAGAGATTTGTAAGTCTTCTCTTTCATTTTCCTAAAATTCTAGTTTTAAATAATGATATTTTGCTTGCTATGTTTAGATCTGATTTATATTTCTTAATCTCTATTTTCTTGTTAGTATTCAAATATCCTTCATAGTGCTATGTAGTTATATTTGTTTTCATCAGTATTTTTTACTTCAATAGTTATAGATCATTAGTTGATAATTTCTGTTATAAAAACTCATAAAATCCAAAAACATTAGTTTAATTAGTTAAAATCTTAAGATCTTACTTATTCAGTTGTTTTAATCATGCTTAATAATTTGTTTTAAGCTAGTTTTTTATCTGTATAAGTATTTGTCATCAAATATCTCTATAATAAAGTCTATTTCTAAATCCTGTCAAAATGGTAAAAGGGTGTTTGTTTAGTGTAGTCTCAAAATTGCCCTACATACAACCTAAGTAGTACTGCTGAGACCCCTTTACATATGTCACCGAGTACTAACTAAAAATGTAGTACTCAGCCTTCACAAGTTATAACTGGTAAGATAAAGTTTTTAGCTTTTCAAAATAGAGTAGGAATTAAGTTTTAGTTATAGCTTATTAAGTTTTAGTTTTAGTTTTCTAGCTTATTTCATTACTCATTACGTTTTCGAAAGTCAAATTGCATCAGCAGTACTCTCAAAGAACTGCTGAATTTTCACACTAGCATACTATCCTCCAGTTAGCACTGCTGTGTCTCAGCTATAATTAGATCAGAAATTTTAGGGATTTAAAGCTAATAAAATTCCAGAGGATTTTAAGTTTTCATATAGCTTAATTTAGTTTAAGTTTTAAATTTGTTTTCTAGCTTATTGTCTTAGCTTATTTGCTGTCCTAAAGTCTTAAAAAACTCCAGAAAATCTCCAAAAACACTAGGAACTTAAGTAAAAGTCTAAATTTGATAATTCAGCTTTTAAGTCTAGAATTTTATATTTTAATAAAATTTGTTGATAATAAGTTGTTTGATAATCCCATAAAGTTTCAAAGTCCTAGTCTAGCTTAATTAGTTCTCTATCTATTTGAAGTATGTGTTTTCCTGCATATTTTCCCTAGTTTGCCTGTTTACATGCTTAATTTCAGTAGCATAAGAATTCCTATCTAGCTTTGGATTCCTTTGCATTCTAGATAAGCACCAATCATAAGCTTTCTTAGATCACTTCTCCTTTTTAGATTTAAGCTTAAATTGATATTTATGGCTTTTAATGAAAATAAGCTCAAAACTCTCACTTTCTGTTACAGCTTAAAGAGTAAGCTCTTTGTGAGCTTATTTGTAGTTTCAGCCCAATACCTTTTTTAATCTTGTTCCCCTTAGCTTCCTTTACAACTTTGCTTCTTTGAGTTTTTCATTTTAAGCACTTTTCAAATTTCACCTCAATTCGGGTCTTAGTTTGCTGTCGGGATAGATTCTTAGGGTAGAAAGTGTAACTTTTCGATTTAGGTTTAATTTTTAATTAGTTTAATTAAGAGTTAAATAAAAAGTAAAAAAAAATTAGGGTTTTAATTTCTAGAAACCAAATCAAATATCTTTGCTTCATTCAAATCAGGATCCGATCCAAAACGTGGTTTCAATTGCACTAGTCATTGGGGATAACGACCCGGGTGAGCATACTTGCCCGGTTTATTATACGTATTCTATATATATATCTTTGTGAGTGGAATTGTCCAAGGGATACTTGGGGATTTCCTTAATTTCTCTATAAGTATATTATTTTATATGTATGTAAAACTTGCAATCACATGACATGTAAGTATGTATACTAGATGCAAACTAGAAGCAACACTACCTGTTTGTATGTATGTCCCTTTGAAAACTTTTGAATGACACAATGTTTGAAAACGGTTATAGACCAAGCAAAAACATTTGACTTGGTTCTCTATAACCTGGCTTTAATACCAATCTCTAACACCCCCAAAATGGGCCACAGTGGAATATGATGTTCCGGGGGTATTACTTCATAGATCAATAGCACAAGTTATGAGAACGACATCTAAAAGAGTCATTTAAAAACTGATACATTGGATTTCATAAATGGTTCGTTACAAAGCTCATAGGCTTAACTAGTTTTAACTTGATTAATGTAAAGGATTTCCCAACATAACAATATCCTAAAACTGTAATGCACGTAAAAAATATAATAATATTGACTTCAAGACGACCACCCAATGTTATCCTTGACCTTGCACCTTATTGACCTGAGAAAACATTTAAAACTGTCAACAATCACGTAGGTGAATTTATAGATTACATAAATAAAATAAACATATTGCAACGATACCCTGTAAATAAAGTACGAATTCAATATCAACACAAAATGTATTACAAAATGCACTAAGCACATGACACTGACGCTAACAATGTATGTAAACCAAATACATATGAATGTGGTGCCCAATGTATATGTTCTAAACCCGAAACATCTATGATTCCAAATGTATGCATCGTCGTTTCCAGGCCAACCGTTAAACTCTAGCACGTACTACTTGCCCGAGGACAATGAATGTTAATCCCAAATAGATCTAGTCATAACATTTCGCGCAAACATAAATGCAATAAATAATGTACACTATGCAATTGACAATTTTATGAGATGGGCATACTAGGGTTATAGCTACTTAGGCAAACTCGTAATATTTGAATTAAAATGTACTTGCATCCATTTTGTAAAAACAAACATGATCTCATCCCCGAGATTTGATAAATGTATTGAAAAATATAAAAACGGGACTTATAAACTTCACATCAATAATGTGATAACAGAATAGCAAGGTATGTGGCAACGAAAAACGTATGCAAAAGACTTTACCTAATCTATGGAAAACAAATACTTATTTACTAACCGGTAAACATAATACGCAATACTTGCAATCTCGACCTAGTGGTGCTTGAGACTCCCTTTAAAATAATGACGTTGAAAATAATTTCCTCATGATATACAGTGGGTCAATTTTATTGAGTCAATGCGTTCAAAATATAAGTATGAAATTTACGACTTTGGACTTTTAGGAAACTAGGTCACATATACTCTAAAATATTAGTTTGGTCCGGCCCTTGGTTTGGTCTCTAAGTGCGTCAATTAATTAGACGAAATGTTGACGTTTAACTAAATCAAATAAATGGAATTTTACTAAGTTTTAATATTGGACGACTTGGAGTTTTACAATGAATTTATGGATTCATTATTTAACGATAATGAAAACTAAATACACATTTGACATCTCGGACAGGTCATCTACAAGTTTCGTTAAGTAAGTCTTGTCCAAAAAGGTCGTTTAGTTGGTTAAAAACGTGGTTAAAGAGGTGTGTGTCGCGACTGGGTTTCAAAACAGAATAGCATATCATAGAATAGCATATCATAGAGGAGTAAAATAAAAGTGATTACTCACAGCAAATGGTAAGGATGATTGCGTGAAGAACTTGACTCAACGAAAAACCCTAAATCGCTTGCAATCCCTACGTGACCCAAACCAACGATTTTTCCACCACCGTTTGCACTCCTATGATCACGAACTCCTTTGTTCGTTTGCTTGTATGCCTTCGTCGACCAAAGAGAAGCCAAAAGATGGATTTAGGGTTAGGGTTTTTGTGTATGATGAAGGTACAAAGGGCGTGGGTTTGCTTGTGTGTCGTGTATGTGTCAAAACCAGGAGGTCAAGAAATCAAAGTGAGATAATGAAGTATAATGGTAAATAAGTTGTGTTGTTTCTGTGGTTTCAACGAGTATGCATGCCTTCATATACACGCATACATTGGTATGTATAGTACATCCTTCTTGATTCACATTCTTGTGTACTCACTTATATGGTAAGGGATATTTGGGACTTGCAAATGGTCAAGGTACATGAATGTAAAGGTGTTTACTGTTGATTTCGTAGGGGGTAAAAAGAGAGGGAGGACAGTCAAGGTATTACGAGTGTATGTGGGTTTTGTAAAAAGAGATTATGGGCTTTTATACATTGGGTAAAAGGGTTGTTATCTCTTTCTTTTGCTAAGGTTTAGAATTCACGGTTGTAAGGGAGTGAGAGATAAGGTTGCAATGTTTACAGCTTATATTAGGATAGAATATATTTAGGGAGAAGAATTGGGATTCTTAAATTTAAGGGGATTTATGTCTAACCGATTCTAGTAAATTTTAGATAAGGGTTTTACTTATTTACCAACATATGGGTCAAATTTAGGTTAAAAGAAATCATGGGTTGGGTTTTTTTGGTTTGAAAGAGTTTTGCATGGGCTTACCTTGACAAAATTAAATGGACGCGATCATGAAACTTTTCTTGTAGTGAAAATCAATTAAATAACGATTATGAAAGAATGGTGTAAAGTCTAAAGCGTGTAGTGTTGACTTCCTCTACTAAACGTTGAATTTTTGTGCCTACGCGATTTCACTAGTGCTGTTTAAATAGAAGTAAACACGCAAAACCCAATAAATAAATAGGAAAATGAAATAATTAGGATCGTAATATGACCTGAAAACACAAGGTGTTATATCGGGAACCCCTGGTTTAATACCAATTCCTTTATGTGTATCGGTGATCTTGCATTGTTGCTCATCAAGACCCTTGTTCCTAGATCAGTTCTATCACCTGAGCCACTTGCATGTGAGGCATGAAACTCTTTCCTGCTTCGTCTGGTGACCTCCTTGACCTGAACAGCTTTAAAAAGAGCCACTTCAGAGAAAACATTCAAATCCTTGCCAGTATCAGCCTTAACCAGTGCCTTCTTCTTAGATGGTTTAGGTTTGGTAGTTGCATCCTTCCTACTTTAGCATGCATCAACTAAAGAAATGAGATTCTATAGATGAGATGGTCAGATCAGACTTCTTTTGTTTTCTTTATCTGTAGAGTTCAACTCCTAAAGCAATTGGCATAGTTAACATATAAACAATAGATTCCCACAAGGCTTAATTTGTCATTTCTTCTAGACAGGTTAGCACCATATACTTGCGAGTCGCATGTTATGGAGACGAATCCGATAGTACCTAGCAATCTGTCTCCCTAGATTGTGCATAAACATCCTATTCCTCATTAAGATTGACTTATCTTTAGTTAGAAAGTGATGAATGATGATCTTTGTGAATAGGGGATAAAACATCTTGTCTTGCTTCTTAGAATCTATATTATCAATCTGGTAAGCCAAGTCCTACCAGATTAAAGCAACAAAGTCCAGATTCTTCTTGTAGTACATTCCCCATAAGATTTGAACTCTTGAAAGTCGAATCTTATCAAGACCAGATACCTTTCCACAGAGATACTTGTTGATGATTGATGCAAAGGTTTTCCATGGTTGGTGTAGATGATCAACAACTACATCAGTGATATATCTTATCTCTCCAGAGTGACCAAGTTTACAGATGAAAGATAAAGCTTCATCTTCAGTAGGTGGTTCATCAAACTCTTTACTCAGAACCTTAGGACAGATGTTGAGAATTTCTGAAGACTTTAACATTCACAGAAAACCTTTTGTTATCGATCTTGAATCGATATGATGCTTTGTGTTTGGTGACGGTAGCCCAGAACTGATGCATGTATATGATAGGGACTTCAGCTGTGATAAGGAATGCGAGGTAGCATGTTGTAAGAGCAAGGGCATCCAACACTACTTGATAAGTAGGATCCTTTGGCTTCATTCCTGGATTGATCCTCATGTTGTATTTGCCAATGGCATGACAGTTCTCAGGAGCAACAAGTTCATTGTCCAGAGCAATTTGTTGAGCTTCTGAAGTCATGATTCCGCTATGAGTTTGCAATTATAGTTTATATATAACCAAGTTTATATATGACACTATATGGCATTCAGTTTAAATGACAGGCAGGCAAGTATCAAACGTAGTCTAGATTGCATAATTAACCAATTTTAATTTGCTACCTAAACTATGTTTTAATTCTCCTCCTTAAGCAGAATAACTAATTTGCCTTCTTAAGAGTGTTCACTAATTCGGCTCCATAAGAAAGATCACTAATTCGCCTCCTTAAGAAAATTCACTAATTTGCCTCCTCAAGAAAATTCACTAATTCACCTCCTTAAGGAAAACCACTAATTCGCCTCCTTAAGTGAAACAATTAATTCGCCTCCTTATGAGAAGCAACTAATTCGCCTTCTAAAGGAAAAATTAATTTGCCTCCTAAAGGCAGAATTAATTCGCCTACTGAAGGGGAGAATTAATTTGCCTCCTGAAGGAGAGAATTAATTTGCCTCCTGAAGGAGAGAATTAATTCGCCTCCCAAAGGCACTCATTAATTAGCCTCTGATTTACAATTTGTAAATTTAACACAATTTTGGCATCATAAGGCATTTAAACATTCATATTAACATCACATAACAACAAATGAATTAGTTTTAACATGGATACACCACAAAATTGCCATAATGCTCAAAATGAACTAGAAATCATATAAATCCCATTCATGTGTTTCATTTATGTTCAAACAAAGGATATATGGGTTCTAACACATACAAGAAAGAGTTAAAACACATACGAAACACAAACCCAACAACATTTTACTTGTTCTACCTATTTTCCTTAGTTACGCATACAAGATCAAGCCAAAACCCAAGCAAATGATAATCAAATTAAAAAACTTCTTTAGACTATTTGTATTACAAACACCCATGGACGAACCCAAACCCCGCATATTTAGTTTTCACCACTTTTTGATTTCCATGAACCCTAAATCAAGTTTTAGGGTTATCGAGCACACATGATTATAAATACTCAATTCCTTTGAGAGATAGATAGTTTAGGGTGTAGGAAACAAATTTCTAGTTATACCTTCGTCTTGAAATCGATTGGTTGAGGGTCTTTGGAGGTGACGATTTGAACAAATGAAGGAGGGAGGAAAATTTTTAATAAGTGTGTGTGTGTGATACTGTGTAGAAAACGAGGGTAGGGGGATTATAAAACTAATTTTGTTTTTGACCCTTTTGCCCCCTCAACTATTATAACCATATTACTTTTTGTGTATAAGTTTTATTAGGTATAATTAAATTTAACAAATGGCATATTTAGTCCCTAATGTTTTAACTATCATACCTAGCAACTTATTTTTGTAATTTACTCCCTAAAGGCATAAACAAATAACAGTTAAGGCTCACATAAGTTAAACTTAATTAATTCCCCTTTAATTGTAAACCCGTTATTGTTTAAAACCTTTTTCATTTATCACAAACTGATTTTATGAAGAAGATATTTGATATTTTCTCCCCCTCAAACAATGACCCATTTTCTATTGAAATATCTGTAGTCGTTGTTTGAGTGGTCAAATGTCTTTGAAAATGATTTTCAGATGACTTTTTTGATATTAATGTTTTAATTTTGAAAAAAACACCACAAACAAATAAGATTTCTCTTATTTTAACACATAAGTGCACTGACACGTACACTTATGGAATATTTGAAACAAGGTGTTATGTGATGCAAAGATAACACAACCTTGCATGGTCATAAAGTATATCATGCCCGAGAATAATTTCCATTAAGAGGTCAAGTTTTCTTTTTGAAATACTTGCCTTTAATATGATGATCGGGTTGCTATCAGAAATAATAGCAAGCCATATGACATGTTTCATTCAAACTTTATTTATAGCTTTGTGCCATTTTTAAATGACATTTCTGAAGCCGTAAATATTATCAAGTCTAGAAAACATGTCATGAAATATATTTTTGGATTTTTTAAAATAATTTTTTGATTTTTTTTTGTTTTTATAAAAAATTTATAAAGAGTAAAATCTTTTTGGATTTTTTATGTTTTCATATATGCATATAATATACAATGTATATGGTTACCAGACCATTACTCAACTGTTTTCCTTCCACCTGCCAGACTTTTTAACGTTTCATTCCTGAAAAGCAGCTTCCTCATAACCTAGCTTTTCGATCAAGAAGTTAAATCTATCTTGTGGCAAAGGTTTTGTGAAGATGTCAGCCAGTTGGTATTCAGTCCGGACAAAGTATAGTTCCACGATTCCATTCTCCACTTGCTCCTTTATAAAATGGTAGCGAACATCGATGTGCTTGGCTCTTGAGTGTTGAACATTATTGCAGCATAAAGCAATCGCACTCTTGTTGTCGCAGTACAGAGGAATCTTATTGAATTAAAAGCCATAATCTGTTAGCTGTGAACGCATTCATAGGATTTGAGCACAACACCCAGATAAGGCAATATATTCAGCCTCTGTAATTGAGATGGCAGTGCTCTTTTACTTCTTGGACGACCAGCTAACAAGTTTGTCATCTAAGAACTGAGCGCTTCCTGATGTACTACGTCTAGAGTCTTGACACCCCGCGTGGTCTGCATCTGCATTTGCTGTTAGATACATACCGGTATCCTTCCAGAGACCCATGTTAATGGTTCCCTTAAGGTAACGAAAGATCTGTTTCACCGCTTGTAAGTGCTTTTTGGTAGGCTTTACCTGATACCGAGCACATAAGCAGACTGCATGAATAAGGTCAGGTCTACTGGATGTAAGATATATAAGGATCCAATCATGCCATGATAAAGTGTAGCATCAACTTGTTTCCCTTGTAGATCTTCATCCAGTTTACTTTTTTCTACCAAGGGTGTGTCGACAGAATCAGTAGTAAGCAAACCATATTTTTTATCAATTTCAGAAGCATATTTAGATTGGTTAATAAAGATGCCTCTGGGACTTTGTGAAATTTGTAATCCTAAAAAGAATGACATCTGCCCCATCATTAACATCTTGAACTTAGTGGTCATCTGATTAGCAAACTCATTACACATGGCAGTATTAGTGGATGAAAATATTATATCATCAACATAAATTTATACCAGTAATAGGTCATTCCTAGCATGCCGTGTGAAGAGTGTTGGATCAACTGCACCTTTGGAGAAATTTTGTGAGATTAGGAAGCTTGACAGAATGTCATACCATGCACGTGGTGCTTGTTTTAGACCGTAGAGGGCCTTTTTCAGCTTGTACACATGTGATAGGTTGTCTTGATCAACAAATCCTTCTAGTTGAGAAACGTAGACCTCTTCTTTGAGCTCGCCATTTAGGAAAGCCGTTTTGACGTCCATTTGGTAGATCATCATATTCTTATGAGCGGTATTAGCTATGAAGATACGACTGGCCTCTATTCTAGAAACCGGTGCAAATGATTCCTCGAAATCGATTCCCTCTTCTTGCCTGAATCCTTGAGCAACTAATCTAGCCTTATTCTTTAGTACCTCGTGAAATTCATCTGTCTTGACCTTATAAATCCATTTAAGTTTGATTAATAACACTTTATTTGGACACGACACCAATTCCCAAACTTATAGCCTTTCAAATTCATGAATTTCTTCTTGCATTGCATCGATCCATGATGGTTCAGTCATTGCTTATTTGAAGTTCTTTGGTTGATGGTTCGGTCATTGCTTGTTTGAATTTCTCTGGTTCTACAGAAGTTAGAAGGCATCAAAGTAACACCACAGGCATAGTATCGATGCTGTTCTTCTCGCATATACAGAGCGAGATGGATCTCCGTAATATCATTTGCAGAGAATGATCCTTAGTCCATCTACCAAGGTGTTCAAATGAGTGTGGATTTGTCCAAAATGAACGATATGCTGAACTTGGACTGTGTATTATGAATAAGGTATGGGATTTTTTATGCACCTCTAGCATGAAGGCTTAAAAATGAAAAGATGCAGTTGTCATGAATCAAATGAGTAATACTTTCGTAGTAGTCTAAGGTGGTTGGATCTGATTTTGCTTTGAATCTCAAATCGGCATTGCTTTATTTACAGGTAATTGAACCCTCAAAAGAGGTTACACTCCAACTACTAGAGAGCGAACGTCATAACGTTAAAATAAGGAAGTTGGGCCTGCACCAACCACAAAATGACTATGTATGAGGCACACATAGGTGTTAATGTATTTATCTGCATCAACAACAGTAAGCATACAAAATCTCGCAAATCAAATCACTTTTCTCAGTCTTAAGATTATAAGCTTAATTATGTTTATTCATGTAGAACATTATGTTATGTATTACTATGATCTCAGCCTACGGTCCACATACACGATCTATACGTACATGTTTCTCAAGTGGATGTACGTAATCAGTGAGCGGTCATTTACTTGAAGAACAAATTTCCTAATTTTCCATCTCTAAATTTGTAAGTGGGAGGAGTTTTTATCTCTAAAAATAATTTAAAATTTTATAAAACGTATTAAGATGTTGTTTTGTGCTTTCCAGTTACAAGGATTTCAATTACAAAAGAATCGATCTACAACAAACTTATATCAAGATGCAACCACTTAGGCAATCACAAAGGCTTTCAAAATCCAACCAAGATAATAATTCTGGAGTATCTGTTTCGAACATCGAATCTCCCTCAACAGGTTTTTTAGTTAAATATTATGTACAAACTTATTTACAAGAATGTTATGAAACCTAAATTTATTTATGAATATACAGGAGGCCAATCTGTTATAATAGGCAATGGGCTTTTCGGAAGGATGAACAGATTCGATCATAATCATACCCAAAAACACACCTGCCAATTGATAAAAAACTTTAACTATGTAAAATTGATAAATTACATCCTCTTATATACAAGCTTTTCTTAAAAAAACATTATTTCAAAAAAAAAAAATTAACAACAACATTTAAAAAATGATAACTTCTATTTTTTTATTACTAAATATACAAGTCTTTTAATTTTGTCATGTATAATTTTCAATAAACTTAATACAAATTCTATACAATTACTTTAAAAAACATAAAATAATTGACAAACATTGCTACTATACTTTAAAAAATCTTTGTATA
>BQNB010117403.1:0-21180 GCA_026074375.1 Tanacetum coccineum
TGGAAACGACTTCTTCCGCTCGTGATTCGAGGCTGCCACTCCCCCCCTAAGGAAAGATGTGGTCACTCTCATCATTCATCAACTGTTTTTGGGATTTTGTCATGGAGACGTTTGATGAGTTCAGGGTTTGTGATTCCGTGCATGAATCCGGAGATTCTCATGCATTCTGATGCTCCCTTGACATCTCTTCTTTCTAGTTTATATCTTCTCACAAAGTCTTCCGTAGACTCTCTATCCCGCTGTTTGATGTTATGGATCTCTATGGGATCTTTGATACATTTCTTCTGCTGAAGATAGTTTTCAAGGAATGCTTTCTTCAGATCATCTTAACTATCTATTGATTCAGCCGGAAGCTCGTCGAACCATACTCTCGTGCTTCCTGTCAGCGTAGAGTTGAACATGTAACACCAGGTTGGCATAGCCCACCGTTCTGTTTTTGCGGCTGCCTGAAAGATTTTAGGGTGATACTCTGGATCTTCACTTCTGTCATAAATGTGGCTGGGCATTTTTGTTTTTGGGAAATCAAAGTAGCGGAATCTAGGTGTAAAAGGATCTGTTTCTTCATACACCCATGGCTGGGACAAGTCGTCCTCCTCCCCACTTGATTTCTTCTTCTTTGATCTTGACTTCCAATGCCCGCCTCCACTGTCCTCACTTTCTGAGAGCGCCTCTGTATATCTCGAGTAGGAGCGCTGGTTGTGGTTGTATAAGCGTGCGGACACACTCTTTCCTTTATTTCCCAACCTTTTAAACACGCCTCCTTCTTTCTCTCTCGAGTTTTTCTTTGGCGATCTTGACCGGTCGCGTCTTATTCTTGAAAACACACTATGGCTAGGTCTTGGGCTACGGGAGCGCCTAGATCTGTGCCTTTTTTCGTATTCCTTGGTACTCATCGTCCTTGACTCGGAATACCGTGATGTTTCGAAGCGTCCTTTGAAGTTAAGTCGGGCTTTCACTTCTTTCAGCTTTTCCTTTTTTTCTTTCTTCTTGTTAAACTTCTCGGCTATGATTGGCAGCAATTGGTTGTAGTTTTTGTCATAATACTCTCGGAGGGCTGCGTCGGACGCGAGCCCACCCGATCTTGTGGAGTTGGCTCTTTTCCTCTCCCTATCGTATTTCGCACGGCGGACATGGGCTGGCTAGGAGCGGATTGTTCATGATTGCTCATGGTGAGTATTTTTGTAGAACGCGGTTGTATTTGAGGGTCCCACGGATGGCGCCAACTTGTTAGTACACAAAGTGTTATGGGTTGAAAAGGTGGATCTGAGGTGATTATTGGACTGGGACAATGGATGGGATCTTGTACTAAACCAAGTGATGAGATGATTCCCTGCACAATAAAAGGTAAAATCGTTAGTCTTACGGGTGGGGACGAACCCCACGATTAGACTCCGACGTGAGAGTGAGTAGTCATACTTGTTAGAGAATGTCAGAGTATATGTGTGTCAAATGTGATCAGAAAATCATACCTTGTGGGGTGTCAGAGTACCCCTTTTTATATGTGAGCCCAATATTATGTTTTCCTAATATTTTGCTTGTACCAGTTAGTTGGTCGAAGTGGGACCCTTGTCAGGCAAGGATCCGCTTGTAATCGTGACTTGCGAATATGAGTTTGCCTAGTGGACTTTCGCTGACCTGTGGAAGTGTCTTCTGGAAGCCCTTCGTCCGTCTTGCTGCCTCCGGACCGTAGCCAGTTTGGCCTGGGCTTAGTTTTGGTCCAGCGTGCTTTTTGATTGTCTTATTGGGCTTGGGCCCATGTATGGCTTATGTAGTCCAGGCCCAAAAGCATGTTATACGTCATCAACCTGAGTCACTTCAAACCCGGCGGGTCTAACCAGGTTTTGAAAATATAAAACCCGGTTTAATTTGACCCTTTTTTTCGAGTAGAACCGATTCAACCGGTTTACCCGGCCGGATCAAACCGGGTTTCAAAACATTGTCTATTTTACGATATGTTTTGACAAGGTGGTGTGAAATTGACCAATTACCATATGGACTGATCGTTTATATACTTCAAATGTATAAAAATACTTTTATAAAAGTTACTGTTCATCTCAGGAATATTTATTTTTGTAAACCTCATAAATAAATAGAGATTTCAATCTGAGAACGTGCTTGAAAGAATCACTAAAAACAGAGCTAAAACGAATAAAATACGGTGTTTACGATAATTAAAGTTTATAAAAGTAATTTTATAAACTATAAAATGTGATAATTTTGATACTCCTATCAATTACAAAGACGTGCTCGAATGAATTGCTAAAATCGGGTTTAAAACGAATAAGTTATTACATTTACGGGTTTTTACGATTACTAAACTTATATAAATAAATTTATAACTGATGTGAACAGTAAAAGTACTGTTCATTAGTGGACTCAAAACCTAAAAATGTCATATTTTGATACATCGTCTTAATACGAAAGCGTGGACGTAAGGAACAAACCAAACGGACTTAAAACGTGCATTTTACGCCGTTTTTACTAAGGGTTTATTTATAAACGTTTTAACTTTATAAATACATTTTTACAAATGCGATTAGATGGTGATGTAGCTATATAGAATTATATATGGTAGTAGTTATTTGAAATGCGTGGTGCTTATACGACCTATGTTTGATTAGGTTGCTTTCGGTTGTTACCGTGACGCATTGTCTGTGGATTATTTGATATACGGAACTCAAGGTGAGTTCATAGCCCCATGTTTTAAATGATTTGTTTTATAAGTTTTTGGGGTGAGAAACATGCAATGTTTTATACTTTGGACACAAGTGGTAAATTTTATATTATGATTACGTGTTGCCTAAGTAGCGATAACCCAAGTTGAGCCCATTATCATGAAAGTTAATTACTAGAGGTAAGCGCGAATGTTTTATAAATATATCTATTGGGTTTGATATCCCCCGTTCGGCGTGAGTAAATGTATTGTGCCTGTATGCGATAACGAATGTTTACCATGTCGGACTGGGGATGTTGCGGGTTAGAACATCCATACGGGCTTTGTGGGCAATTTTACATTGCAATATATTGTTGAGCTTCAGTGTCATGAGCTTAGGGCGAACGTAATTGCATTTATGTGATGTCTGCATCTGTTGCATTATCATACAAATGGGTGATCTTGTGGTTCTGCATTATACGATTTATTAAACCTATGAATTCACGAATATTATTGTTGACGTTTTAAAGCAATGTTTTTCAGGAGGTCAATAGGCACGAGGTGTTGGGATACATTGGTGATTATATGTTTTGGGATATCATGCTAAAGATTTGGTTGCATATGTTTTTGGGAAAATGTGTTATGAACTAGTATCTTTGTACTATTAATGTCGAACAAGTTAAGCTTCGGGCTTTTTGTAACAGAGATTTGCTAAAATCCAATGTATCCGTTTTTACGACTTTTAATGGTCGTTCTATATATATCTTGTGTTGTTGATCTATGAAGAAACACACCTCCTGACTCATATTCCGCTGCAAGCCATTTTGGGGGTGTTATAACATGTGACACCAGGTTGGCATAGCCTATCGTTTTGTTTTTGTGGCTGCCTGAAAGATTTTTAAGTGATACTCTGGATCTTCACTTTTGTCATAAATGTGGCTGGGCATTTTTATTTTTGGGAAATCAAAGTAGCGGATTCTAGGTGTAAATGGGGAGGATCTGTTTCTTCACACTCTCTATGGCATGGGACAAGTGTCCTCCTCCCACTTTAGTCTACTTCTCTTTGATCTTTGAACTTCCTATGCGCTCCACTGTCCTCACTTTCTGAGAGCGCATATGTATATCTCGAGTAGGAGCGCTGGTTGTACTTGTCTGAGCGTGCGGACACACCCTTTCCTCTGTTTCCCAACCTTTTAAACACGCCTCCTTCTTTCTCTCTCGAGTTTTGCCTTGGCGATCTTGACCGGTCGCGTCTTATTCTTGAAAACACACTAGGGTTAGGTCTTGGGCTACGGGAGTGCCTAGATCTGTTCCTTTTTTCGTGTTCCTGGTAACTACATCGTCCTTGACTCCGGAAATACTTGGATGTTTTCGAAGCATCCTTCGAAGTTAAGTCGGGCTTTCACTTCTTTCAGCTTTTCCTTTTTTTCTTTCTTCTGGTTAAACTTCTCGGCTATGATTGGCAGCAATTGGTTGTAGTTCTTGTCACAATACTCCCGGAGGGCTGCGTCAGACGCGGGCCCACCCGATCTTGTGGAGTTGGCTCTTTTCCTCTCCCTACCGTATTTTGCACGGCGAACATGGCTGGCTTAGGAGCGGATTGTTTCATGATTGCTCCATTTTGAGTATTTTTGTAGAACGGCGGTTGTATTCGAGGGTCTCTACAGATGGCGTGCCTACTTGTTAGTACAAAAGGTGTTTTATGGGTGAAAAGGTGGTTTGCGTGGTGATTAATTGGACTGGGAAAATGGATGGGATACTAGTACTAACCAGTGATGAGATAATTCCTCTTCACAATAAAAGGTATAAAAACCGTTTGTTCTTTCCGTGGGGACGGACCCCACGATTAGACTCCCATGAGAGTAAGTATTCATACTTGTCAGAGAATGTCAGAGTATATGTGTGTAAAATGTGATAGAAAATCATACCTTTGTGGAGGTGTCAGAGTACCTTTTTTATGTGAGCAATATTAGGGTTTTCTAATATTTCGTTGTGTACCTGTTATTCCTGGGTCGAAGTGGGACCCTTGTCAGGCAAGGATCATTGTAATCGTGACTTGGGATATGGGTTGCCTAGTGGACTTCCGCTGACCTGCGGAAGTGTCTTTTGAAGCCCTACGTCGTTCTTGCTGCTCTCCGGACCGTAGCAGTTTGGCTATGGGTCTTCTGTTTTGGTCCAGTGTGTTTTTGATAGTCTTATTGGGCTTGGGCCAAGTATGGTTATGTAAGTCTAGGCCCAAAAGCCTGTTATACGTCATCAACCCGAGTCACTTCAAACCCGGCGGGTCTAACCAGGTTTTGAAAATATAAAACCCGGTTTAATTTGACCCTTTTTTTCGAGTAGAACCGATTCAACCGGTTTACCCGGCCGGATCAAACCGGGTTTCAAAACATTGTCTATTTTACGATATGTTTTGACAAGGTGGTGTGAAATTGACCAATTACCATATGGACTGAGCTTGTGGTCCCTACACTATACAAGAGTGGAAATAGCTTCATTGAGCTTTTATGAGCTGGAAACTAGTTAAGTTGAATTTTTTCACGTGTTAGTATTTGTTTGTTAAATCATTTAAGTTCCAGAGCTTATTATATATAGGTTCCACGATCCATTAGCTAATGTTGTGTGATTGTGTCTTATGAAAATCTTGTTTTCGACTTTGTGAACTGAAGATACAAGATTTTCTGTCCCATCAACGTCTTCAACGTAAAATAAGGTTTGTTTCAATTCATACGAGTGTTCGGTTAACTACGTTTGATCAAGAGCTAAAATGTCATTTATCTATCCTATGCTTGTATTCTGCTTGGAAGGAAATGTTTTTTCATCGTACGAAGTAACTTTCAAGCGTTCTAGGACTCATGTAGTAATATAATCATAATGTATCAATTGACCCAACTAATTCAGCGTGATGTTCTTCTTAAACAAGGTTAATTATGTGCATAATAGACCAACCATTTAATTGTATACAGGCTTTATATATTTCTCAATAGTTATATGTCTTGCTGAAGTGCTCTCTGAGCTTTGTGCATGTTTGCATTCGCCCAAGTGAGGCACACATTTCTAGTGTTTATCGTATTACAAGTTTTTTTTGGATAATCATATTTTCTGACCTTTTGGCCGACTAATCCACAAGTATATTGTATTACATGCTTATTGTGATACAAGTTTGTAACATATGAAGATTTCATTTTTGGTTTAATTTGCTGTACAATATCATGCTTTGTGTCTTAACCTCCATGCATATGTGTAAGCCCAAACAGCAGTATGCCCAATGTTGTACGTCTTTTATCAGGTGACTCATGCATGTTCATATTTGGGGCCTTTGCTTGGTTAGCAAGCTACAGTGGGTTCGGGTCGGAGATCACGACTATTAGTATCAACGATCTGAAAGAGTCAGTGTCAGTCCCATGTAAATAAAAGGAGCTAATGAAATCCTGGATTCAATATGATTATATGTAAGTGGACTCTTTCTTTCGATTCGAGCAACTCGGCCATTTGGTGAATCGATCTCCTAAAGCCATTCCTAGCCAACAGTGCTTTGACATTTATGTCATTAAATAGTATAACCAGCACATATATAAGTTGCTCTCTAAAAATTCGTGATAATACCAAGATCATTTGTTATGCATCAGAGATACTGAGATAGCAGCACGCAATAGGCCCAATGAAAGAGGACTTGATAACCTTGTAGGCCCATGATTGTCCCGTGACTGAAGCCCAATGGGGACTATTACTTCGGGCTTTGTATAGCTTATCACTTGAACCATTCATATCTTGAGTACATTTTCTTATGCATTTCTGAGTTTTAGGGTACATGAAGGACACAAAATTGTTGGTTCGTACCACAATAAAGAACCCTAACCAGCTAATAAAATTAAAATGAAAGACAAAGTACTATAGTTCACACTGATGGGTCTGGTTGGCAATATGTGGGAAAACTTTGAAGATTGGAATATGGATTAAGAGCATAAGGTACCTTAAGACATGGCTTGAGCCATCCCCGAAAATGCCACTTGATGGCACAAGCCCCCACACCGCACATCGCGTTTTCGAGTGTTGAGTCGTCACCACCACACCAAATGCTCTCGAAAAACGCCATGTGATGGCGCGAGACCCACACCACCACTCCTGTTTTCAGGTATTTTTCTTGTGTTATGGGGGGAGGGGTGTTTGACGACACAAGAAATGTGGTGTTATAGGGGGAGGGGGTGTTTTTGGTGTTATGAGGTATTTTGGTGTTATGAGAAAAAATGTTGATGTGGCAGCACTTTTCCCATAACACCAATTTGATGGCACCATGGATACCTAGTGCTCTAAGGGATTGATTTGCACACTCACACTTTTGCTAAGGACATTCTTTTGTATGCATTAGGTTGAACGTTATGAGAGGTCACCATTGCGGTCGGTCACCCTCAATTATGCTAGACCAACGCGTTTGCTACCATGACGAATTGATAAAAGGAACGCCTCCCCCCCCCCCCCCAATTCAATTCTTTCGGTCGTGTGACCGAGTAAATGGAACACATAAAGACAAAAAAACATAAACGTTTATCTCTTTAGTGTTTGAATATTTAAAAACAAATTAAACACTCCTCCATTCACTATAAAATCTCACTTTTTATACATTTTTCTATCAAAAACACATACATTCTACAAAAAAAACAACTAGTAACTACAAAAATCTTAATGGTGCCATATGAAGCTTTTGCTTATCGTTATGGGGCCAGAGATGTAGTTCTGCATGAATCGTATAAACCAAAAACCCGTGATAAACTATATTATGCATGTCCATCAAATGTGAACAATCACATGTTTTTTATTTATGTAATATACAAATAATTTGGTTAGTTGTTAAAAATTATTTTTTTAACAGCCTCGGGAAAAATTATTTTGGATGTGAATTTTTTTTATGGAAAGAGGAACGAGTTCGTCTACTGGTCTGTTCTCCTGGTGCTTCAACGACTCCAAGTTATTCTCCAAGGCTTTCAACGACTCAAAGTTATTCTCCTGGACCTTCAACACTGTAACATCTCGTATTTTACGGTCAATATTAAATCTCGATTCTGTTCCTATTTTTACTTTTTAATAAAATTTCTTGTTTTACCTTTTTAGCCGATTTAGGAAAAATCGTCTTTTTTGGCTATTTGCGAGCCGTGCTTAGGATATTTATCCGTAAAGCGTTTTAGGAACTTAAAAATTTCTTATTTTAACTCCGAAAGCCTAATTATTTGTATTTTTAGTATTTCTTGACTTTTCTCGCGTTTTTGCCAAAACCGTGTCAAAAATAATATTTCTACACTTTTTACATTTAACTATGTGTTTTTGGGCCTAAATAACAATTTAATGGATAAATTTTTTTACCAAAGCCCAATCTTTCCCCCTCCCCCCCCCCCCCCCCCCTTTGGACGGCAGCATAAACCCAAACCAAACATACTATAAAAAAATTTATAATTTTAGAAGTTATTTAGACATAATCCTTCCCTATATATAGAGTCTTAATACCACTCAATTTCCTTTTAGTCAAAACACAGATACAAGTTTTTATAAAAAGAAATAAATCTGCTCCACTCCTCTTGCTTTTGTGAACGACGAACAAAAACAACAACACCAAGATCACCATCAAAAATCATCATCAAAATTTCTTCAATCAAATCCAATCATTCCTACATCATTCCCACATTAATCCCTATCATTCTTTACTAGAGAAATCAACATGCAAGAAATTTTCAAAAATCTTTGATTTCTATAATTTTATTGATTTTGGGTATAAACAAGATTAAATTGGTTGAAGACTAGTGTTATCGCAAGATATTGATTAATAAAAAGTTAGGGTTTGGTTAATTAAGGGTGAGTTTGGTTTCAGCAAATCAAAGGAAAGTTTTGATGTTGGTTTTTGCTTATGGTTCGATCTAGGCCGAACCCTATAGGGGCATTTGGTTTGTTTCTTCTTCAATTATCACTACGTAAGCCCCAATCTCTTGTCTAATTGTTATTTTTAATTCATGGGTTTCTTTTATTTGTTTAATTTCTGGAAAATATGATGTATGCATATTATTTGGTGATTTTAAAAGTGATATGGTAGTAGGTAATAGCTTATGATGGTTATATATTAGGTTATATTGGAGTTTGGAAGCGGATTGGGACTAGTAATTTAGGACGGCAGGTTGTTGGTGTGATGCCGAATAATTTTTGGCTTGAGTTCTGTGATTTTATAATTTGTTTGGGTAGAGAAACATACAAGGTGTATGTGGTGCTTTGGATGGAGCCGTAAGTCCTCCGGATGACTAAGTTACGGCCAAATTAGTGAAACTAGTCCAAATGGGTGACTTGCAGATAGTTTGTGTGTTAATTGAATATTTTTGGCTTAGAGCCTGCTGTATCTTTACATAAATGGATATATTTTAATCTCAGGTCCACATGGTAAATTGGATGGAGTCGTATCTCCTCCGGATGAGTTAGATACGCCCAAATTAGTGAAACTAGTCAAAATGGGTCATTGAATCTAGATATGCAGATAGTTTGTGTGTTAATGGAATATTTTTGGCTTAGAGCCTACTGTATCTTTACATAAATTGATAGATTATAATTTCAGGTCCACATGGTGAATTCGATGGAGTCGTATCTTCTATGGATGAGTTAGATACGTCCAAATTAGTGAAACTAGTCAAAATTGGTCATTGAATCTAGATATGGAGATAGTTTATGATATAATGAAGTTTGGCTTAAGGCCTACTGGTTATTTACATAAATGATTATGTTAATATCTCAGGTCCTAGTGGTGAGTTGGATGGAACACCAACTCTTCCGGATGGTCGAGATACGACCAAAACCGTGGAAACAAACTTAGTGTGTACCCAGAATTTGTAATACAGATAGTAGGCCTTTGTGCCGAAATTTATTGGACTGGAGGCTAACTGGTTTTTACATGGAGATGGAGGGGTGACAACAAATAGGACCAAGTGGTTCTTCGGATAGAGCCGTAACCATTCTGGATGAATGAGTTACGATCAAAATGGCGAAACTAACTAGAAATTGTGCCTAGATTTTCAAACGGATATATCTTAAAAAATTTGAACCTAGGTATTATTTTTCTAAAACTAAAAGTTGTAAATAATTGATACACTTAAACATGAGATTTGAATGGGGTGTCTAAACTATTACAATTGTGTAGGAATATGATCAAAATGGTAGAAGCGGGAACTTGTTTCCCAACTCAGATTGTGTTACTTAGGGTAAATTTTGGGAATCATTCACTAGGTTCTGGATACATTGGAGTGTTTGGTTGATAACATCAGTAAACTAGGGTCATTAAGTTTGATTAAGGCAAAAACCGTTCGTTATACCTATTAACGATTCTGCGGATATTAGGTCCATTAAGTCCAATTAAGGGCAAAATTTAAAAAGTCAGATTGTTTTTAAAATGAGAATAATTAACAGTAAACGAATTGAAAATGTGTTGATTAAAGGCATAAGAATGGAATACATATGGAATTGGATAGTTCAAGGTCCTAAAGGGATGGTGGATAAATCCCACTTGTTAAAAAGTAATTAGAAACGCCAAAACATGATCATGATAACCTTCATTTGCAACATGTTGGTTGTTTTTCGTCTCGTAGCGTTTTGTTTCTTAATACTAAGTCACTATTCATTCTAGGTGGATGACTTGGGCGATCCGTTTTGTTTCAATTCCACCCATCCTTGAACTAACATTAGTACTACTCCTTCATTGCCTTCTACAGTGAGTTCATAGCCTCAACCTTTTCTCTTTAATGGTTTTCATAAACCTTTTTGGGAGAGAAATACATGCTCGATTTACTAAGAAAAACTTATATTTTCTATCTACTTAACATTACAGACTAGTTTTTATTAAAGCTTTACTTATGCTACCTACAAAGACTTTTAATACATGTCTGATACATGGTTGTTTACTTATGAATTTGCTAAAGCTTGATTTGCTTACTACTTGATTTGAGATCATGGAATACCTATATATGAAACCGTGAGTTTTAAACACATTATTTGTTTCAAATAGGACACAAGTGTTTTTCAATTGTATGTTATTCCAGATCATAAATTGCTTAAATTTGTCGCAATTGCCACATAGATCTCGCTGTTTTCAATCATGAACCTTTAATTTCAATGTACAAAAACCGCGAGTGTTTGTGGATAAGATTCTATCGGATTGACAATCCCCGTCTGGGCTGTGGTTTTCTAATAACACGTTTGAGTGCAATTAACATATGAATGTCTAATTCGAAAGATTTTTGGCCGCAGTACTGTATCTGTATTTGGGCACAAGAACCTCGAATACTCTTTAGGATCGTATAATGCATGTTAAGGTTCGGTGTCATGAGCTCAGTGCAATAATACATGTTTTGGACTACTGAATTCGTTTCGTAGTCTACTATTACTTAAATCTTGTGGTCCACTACTGAACATTACTTGATTTATTGAATCACTGCTTAAATTTCGGAAATAACACTTTGCAATATTGTAACGCTACTTTTCTTACTGAAATATTACTTGAAGGTATTTGTAAAACACTGCTTATATTTAAACCTAAGAATTCACCAACATTAATGTTGATAGTTTTTGCATTATTTCCCTCAATTATAATAATTGCTAGCTGTGCATTAGAGCAATACGAAGTCACGCAGATAAAATATTTTAGAAGGCCTTATGATTTGAGTACCATTTCGAAAATGATTTAAAAATGTTTTCTTATTGCATAGCAACTTGGGGTGTGGGGGTGGGGGGGAACTATGTAACTCATATAATTTATAAAAAATTATCGAATAGTTGACTTTTCATAACGTCTGACTTAAGAGGTCGTTTTCGTAACTTGTAATAATATCTATGAAGTAGCACCCCAAGTGGCATTCCGATGTGTTGTAATTTTGGGGGGTGTTACGTATCAGAGCACTAGTTATAAAGAACTAGGTCGTTTTCAAAACCTAAACTATAACCATTTTCAAAAAAATTTAAGAGTCTCTCACTGATAAACCATATCCGAAGCGCTCATGGCTCTATGACAGCTATACTTACTTAGAATTATTATTATAATAAAGGATTGTTATATCAATACTATACTCTTTTAAGCATTGCGAGTGAAGCAATGGTACCTTTCGCAATGTTTCAATGGAATTTTATAATACTATTTTATATAAAAATTAGAACATCCACCGCCAAGGTGGTATCGTATCCGCTGGTTAGTTTACTAATAAACACCGAGTTTGAACACATCTTCCCTTATACTATTAACGCATAGGTTTTTTCGTAATCATCGTCTTAAAAGTCTTCCAGTTGAAGAGTACCCTTTAACTGTCACCCTCCGGAGAGTGCCTCTTTTGGCACTTACCTTTGGAACACGATTGACTAACGTCTCATTATTTTTCTCGTTACTTCTTATGATTTTGAAGAATCATGCCGCCAAGGAGACTCCTTCTTCTCAATGTAACATTGTTTTGATCTCATGTTTTGTTGTGACAATGCTTAAGTAGGCTAATTTATAATTATCTTATTGAAATGAACCGGGACGCCCTTCATTTGAATAAGAAAATTATAAATCGTTGAACCATAAATTTCAAAGTCTTATTTACATGGATTGGGACGCGTTTGGATGTAAATAACGATTTGTAAATAAGTGGGCTTAAGTGTATGGCATTCGTGCGAACAACTTTCTTTCGATTTGTAATCCATTTGTACGAATAATTCATTTTCTTTATTCATCTAATCATTATCGTTATTACCTTCATACGAATGAGTCTTTAGACTTCTTTCGGTTCAAAATTTGTACATTCGATTATTTCTAAACGTGTATCCGACATGACGTGCGTCTCTTTTAACAAGTAATTCGTTCATACGAATCACTTATTGTCTTTACTCTTCGAATCGCTATCATTATTGCGTTTGTACAAATGGCTATTTGAACTTCTTTTGACTCGCAATTTGTTATATGGATATTTTAAATTGTATATCGATCGTCGCAAACCATATGGAGATAAGTCTAATAAAGCAC
Source organism: Tanacetum coccineum (assembly GCA_026074375.1). Taxonomy (NCBI): domain Eukaryota; kingdom Viridiplantae; phylum Streptophyta; class Magnoliopsida; order Asterales; family Asteraceae; genus Tanacetum; species Tanacetum coccineum. The sequence continues at coordinate 12,669 of BQNB010117403.1, forward strand.
CGGGACAGCACTCCCTTAAGATGGGAAGACTGTAACATCTCGTATTTTACGATCAATATTAAATCTCAATTTTGTTCCTATTTTTACTTTTGAATAAAATTTCGTGTTTTACCTTTTGAGCCGATTTAGGGAAAATAATCGTTTTTGGCTGCCAGCCGTGCTTAGGATATTTATTCGTAAAGTCTTTTAAGAAATTAAATTTTTCTTATTTTAACTCCGGAAGCCTAATTATTTTTATTTTTAGTATTTCTTGAATTTTCTCGCGTTTTTGCCAAAATCGTGTCAAAATAGTATTTATACACTTTTTACATTTAACTAAATATTTTTGGGCCTAAATAATAACTTAACGGGTAAATTTTCTTTTACCAAAGCCCGATCTCCCCCCCTCCTTTTGGACGGCAGCATAAACCCAAACCAAACATGCCATAATTTTTTTTATAATTTTAGAAGTTATCTAGACATAATCCTTCCCTATATATAGATTCCTAATACCACTCAATTTCCTTTTAGTCAAAACACAGATACAAGCTTTATAAAAAGAAATATATATGCTCCTCTCCTCTTGCTTCTGTGAATGACAAACAATAACAACAACACCAAGACCACCATCAAAAATCATCATCAAAATTTCTCCAATCAAATACAATAATTCCTACATCATTCCCACATTAATCCCTACCATTCTTTACTAGAGAAATCAACATAAAAGAAATTTTCAAGAATCTTTGATTTTTCTAATTTTATTGATTTCGGATATAAACAAGATTAAATAGGTTTAAGACTAGTGTTATTACAAGGTATTGATTAATAAAAAGTTAAGGTTTGGTTAATTAAGGGTGAGCTTAGTTTCGGCAAATCAAAGGGAATTTTTGATGTTGGTTTTTGCTTATGTTTTGATCTAGGCCGAAACCTATAGGGGTGTTTGGTTCGTTTCTTCTTCAATTGTCGCTACGTAAGCCCCAATCTTTTGTCTAATTGTTATTTTTAATTCATGGGTTTATTTGATTTGTTTAATTTCTAGAAAATATGATGCATGCATGTTATTGGGTGATTGTGAAAGTGATATGGCGATAGGTAATAGCTTAGGATGGTTATAAATTAGGTTAGATTGGATTTTTAAGACAGCAGGTTGTTGGTGTGATGCCGAATAATTTTTGGCTTGAGGTCTATGATTTTATGATTTTGTTGGGTAGAGAAACATAAAAGGTGTATGTGGTGCTTTGGATGGAGCCGTAAGTCCTCCGGATGACCAAGTTACGGCCAAATTAGTGAAACTAGTCCAAATGGGTGACTTGCAAATAGTTTGTGTGTTAATGGAATAGTTTTGGCTTAGAGCCTACTGTATCTTTACATAAATGGATATATTTTAATCTCAGGTCCACATAGTGAATTGGATGGAGTCGTATCTCCTTCGGATGAGTTAGATACCCCCAAATTAGTGAAACTAGTCAAAATGGGTCATTGAATCTAGATATGCAGATAGTTTGTGATATAATAAAATAATTTTAGCTTAAGGCCTACCGGTTATTTACATAAATGATTAGGTTAATATCTCAGGTCCTAGTGGTGATTTGGATGGAACACCAACTCTTCCATATGGTCGAGATACAACCAAAACCGTAGAAACAAACTTAGTGTGTATCCAGAATTTGTAATACAAAAAGTTAGGCTTGTAACGAATTTTATTTGACTTAGAGGCTATTGGGTTTTCACATGAGTGGAGTAGGGATGAGCAAAAGAACCAAAGAATCGGATCGGAACCAAGAACCAAACAGGAACCGATAAGAACCAAACTGGAACCAGAACCATCGGTTCCGGTTCCGGTTCTTGATTTTGATATTTTTTTGGTTCTTGGTTCGGTTCGGTTCGGTTCCACCGGTTCTCGGTTCCTGAACCAAATATCCAATTATTCTAAAATTAAGTAATAATTTCCCATACTTCAATTATACGCTCCAATATTCCAATTCCATAAAAAAACCTAGAGCCTACTTTATAAACACAGCCAAACACCTTAAACCCTAACCTTTAATCTATTAAAATCATTATCAAATCAATGGAGGTAAGTTTTATTTTTGATTTTTATTTGCATTCTTGCTTCACGATCTTAAACATGTCTAATTCTTTTCTTTGTATAATGATTTTATGTATTTCGCGGTTTTGTTAGATCCAACTAAGAAGTGTCACTTACTTGCTCATGGTTTTATAAAAATTATTAGTTATGATATATCTAAAGAAAAACCTATGAGTAATAAAGAACTTGAGAGCAAGGTTGAGGATATGGTTGAAGAGGTTAAGACTAAAATGGGAGAGTTATTTGGAACGTATAAAGAAAGGTTTGATTTTCTATCGTCAAATTCGAGTATGGGTGAGCACATGGAATCCGAAGTTACATCCCCTAATAATGGAGATAATGACTTCTTAAATGATTATTATAATGTTGATGCTAATAGCTCGTATGAAACCGAAACAGAGTTAGATAGATACCTTAGAGAACCGAAGATTGAATTACGTAAAGGTCAGAGCCTTGACATTCTCCGATGGTGGAAAGTAAATGGTCATCGCTTTCCTATTGTTTCAAAAATGGCTAGAGGTAACAACAATTTATTTTATACGAATGTTACATTGTTATACCTTTTACTTGCATATTAGTGTAATCTGTAATAGTTTTGTGATTTTGTGTTATATATATTTTTGTGATAGATATCTTGGCAATTTAAATTTCAACTGTGGCATCTGAAGCGGCGTTTAGTACGGGTGGACATGTATTAGACCCCTATAGAATTCGCTTGTCAACGACGATTGTTGAAGCTTTGATTTGCACCCAAGATTGGGTGAGAAAGTCGAGAACGCAAATTAATTGGGATGATATACATGTAAACATAAGTTCCTTATAAATAAGACCATAGAAGTGAACCAAGACCTCATAGCAAAAATCACAAGAAATAATATATATGTTATGAATAATTAATAAAAGTGGCTATCCATATACCTTAACTCCCTTTTGGTTACATCTTTTTGTATTCCCCTCTATTATGAATGTATTAAATAGGCATATGAGAGCCTTATAAATTGAGGCTCACTTTGTAGTCTATCAACATAAATTAAATAATATGTCTCGATTCTCTCTACTTTCTTCTTCTTTTATACACTGATTATATGTGTTGCTATTAGGTCTTGTTTCACAACACGTTATCAGCATGAGACTCTAAAGTCGTGTTTATGAAATGATTGCAAGTTGATGTGTTTGTCGTTAAGCACCGAATTAAGATCGACAAATCGGACAGGGTTGAAAGATGGGAGTAATTTATTCGGGTTTTTCATGGAAGTTTAAGATCATGTTTCCTATAAACGTATTGGAAGTATTTTTTTTTGGTAAAAGATTTCTCCGGTAAATATATTACTCCAAAAAAACAATTCAGTACAACGGATGTAGGTGAGCCCCACATTTCAGCCCATTACGTATTGAAAGTATTGGAAGATTGATAAGAGGTAAACTTTGAATCTTAATATATAAATAATATATATTACTTGTTGATATTTGATATTCAGTTTATCATATCCTAGATCTCGCCACTATCGAAACGTAAAGCTCGTAGGGACTAATTTCATGGTTTTGGCCTTTTGGGTAACTTTAAATTTGCTCAAGTAAAGTACGAATCAAAATTATAATATATTCGAGGCTTCGTAAAAAAAAATTATGCCACTCAATTACTTTGACTCTTGAAACTAGAGACGCCTAAGCAGTTTATTTTATTATATCAAAATTGGTAAGAAAAATGGTTTAGTAACACAATATGACGAATTGACAATATGCTTTTAAGTTTTGGAAAAGACCATATTTGTTGTTCACTATGTTTTAGTAATCGCTCATTGTTTTGTATTGGTAATTCCTCATTATTTTTGTTAAATAAGGACAGATGATTAAGCAATTAGGTGCCTACGTGTTGCGTTTCTATAGTAGGGTTATTTGTTTAAAGGGTTTCCTGATAATAGAAAGAGATATGATTGCTTCAAAAGGTTTATTTTTACGTTACTGCTATTTGTTATTTGTTATATTTTATATGGCGAACTTCAGTTGTGATTATATGAAAATAAATGATACGTGATGCTTTTATATGATTAGTAATCATCTAATATGTTTTTAAGATGTATGCTAATATCAGAGTTTTTATTTGTGTTGCAAGATTTTCATTACTTGTATAATACTAGAACCTAATATCGAATGTTTAGACTATATATCTTATGAGAATTAATTGCATAATATTAATTCGTGCCCTCGTGCTTCCCGGTCCTCTCATACTAGAGAAAGGTTCTCTCAATGCTCTAGATCAACTCATGTAAGATAAAATGTTTATTGATTCATGATGAGTGGAACACATGAAAATTTTGATTTTCTTTACGGTATTAAATTATTTACAACTTGCTCGTTGATCTACTGACATTGAATCATTGAGTTAATAATTAAACAACAAGGAATAGATGACGTTACATGAAATATAACATGTTTTAAATTCTAGATTACTTTGACGTTGAATATTTTTGTGTAATTTGGGTTTTACCGTTTTGACACTATATTGATACTATCTTTGAGTTTCATATATGTGAGTGTTAACTGTTTTCATATTGGTTGGTTATGATAGATTTGCTTCATTTATTTAAGGATTTAATTTTATTCAGATAATAAAATTCGACTAGATATGCAACTTATTCTTTTTAGGTTCTTGTTTTACATATTTTATAAATATTACACCTTTATAAAACTATAATTGCCTTTTACGCTTACTTAATATTCTATGAAAATTTCACTCGGTGGTATTTTATCTTAGAATATGAATAAGTTTTATGGGTAACGAATGCAAAATAGAGCAATTAATAATTATTTGTTGGCTGTTAAGGTTATGTGTCTAAGATTAACGCTTACGCACATAAATGCTTTACATATGGGTTTAATTTGGTTACAAATTTGAACATGTCTTGCTCTATTTTTTGAGTTCATTCTAGCTGGGAAAGTGATATTTAATAAATGTATCGAACGGATAATGAAGTTTGCTATGCTGAGGTGGGATCCCTCTAGAACACATATTAATCAAAGAACAAAACAAGTGATATTGACCTTTAATTTCATCAATATTAAAACCCCAACCATATATAAAGTTAAAAAAACTCACCTAACACTCATTTATTTCATCTTTTTCTCTCTCCTCAAAAAAACACACACACACCGACTAGAAAAATCCACCTCGCCGGAAAACATAACAACCACCGTCGGACTTGATTCAATAGCTCTAAATCACCGGAAAATCATCATTCATCACAATAAATCGCCGTGAAACTCCGTCAATCACCGAACTTCATATAAAACCGTCGTCGATCGCCGGAAAATACAAGTATGTCACCGTAAATCACCACCGATCGTCGGAAAATGGATGAAAATCATTTAATGGATGTTATAGAAGTGTATAAATAGATCGATCTGAACAAAGAGATTATTGAACAAGAAAATGAGCTTGAATCAAATGGAGATGATGATCTACCAGAAGTTGCAGATCTAGATAATGTTGCACAAGAAAATCGCATGTGATTCTACTTTTTTAGTGTTTTGTTATGAACATAGAGAAATCACATGTGATTCGGTTGTTGTATTTTTTGTTATCATATAACATCAATCACATGTGATTTGATCAAGGTTGCAAAAATCGCTAGGCGCTAGCTGGGCGGCTCGGTACCGCCTAGCGATTAATCGGTTAGGCGGGGATTAATCGGGGATTAATCGGATTGGACTTTTTATATATAAAATTATAAAATTTTGAAAATATATGCCTGATTTTCCCGATTTAGCCGATTTTGTCTGATTTGTCCGATTAATCCTCGATGTGGCCGATTTCTATCCGTAACCGAGTTGACCGATTTAGCCGATTTTTATCCGATTTGGCCGATTTATGCCCGATTTAGCCAATTTTTATCCGATTAATCGGTATATTAACCGATTTTTGACCAAAACGATTAATAAGGCCGATTAGTGAAAATCAAGGCGGTTAATCCCCGCCTAGCGCCTAGGCGCCGATTAATCGGCCGCCTAGGCCGATTTTTGCAACACTGGATTTGATACTTGTTATTATAGAGTTCACATATGATTTGTCCTTGTAGTCGTATACTAATTCAAATAATAATATTTTAATATAAAAATGACAAATCACATGTGATTTTAGAGTTGTATTGTTGTGTGATAAAAAAATCATAATCACGTGTTATTCAATTATACAATGGGTGATTCTTCTAAAATCACATGTGATTTTTGTGTTGTAACGTTTTTGTTATAAGAAAATTATAATATATTAAACCAAATCAGATTTTGTTTTCATTTAAAAAGGAATGAATCACATGTGATTCTGGTAAATCATATGTGATTTTCTCTTTTGGTTGTTATAGATTGAACCAAAATAACATAGGTTTTAATTTATGAAGGAGTAAATCACATGTGATTCAGTGGTCATATTATCATGAATCTCATGTGATTATGTTTTTGGATATACAGGTTGCATGAAAACACCAAGAGCAACTTTATATGAGGATAATGTTTACCAGATCTAGAAGATGTTTTGCCAGGAGTTGCAGATCCAAAAGTTGTTGTAGAAAAAATTGGAGGCAAAATCACGAATGATATATTGTTGTAGTATTTTGTTATGAGAAAACGTAAATCACATGTGATTTGCTATTTGTTGTTGTGTGAATCACATGTGATTCGTGTGTGAATCACAAGTGATTCGTGTGCGAATCACATGCGATTCGTGTGCGAATCACATGCGATTCGTGTGCGAATCACATGCGATTCGTGTGCGAATCACATGTAGTCCATGTAGACTCACATATGTTCCATGTACATGATCACCTAGAATGAATGAAAGAAACTATAACCAAAAATTCCTTAGGCGATTGAAACAAAGGTGGAGAGAAAGGACATCACAGAATAAATAAAAGAGAGAAAGCACTTCAACTAAGGGTGTAGCTAAAAAAGAAATGTGGACATTGTGGAGAGAAGACACTGATGGACGCTTGAAAACTTTTTATTTGAGTTTGTTTTTTATTTTCTTTAAAATTTCTGCAATATTATATACGAATTGCTTGTTGAGTTTATTAAATTGTCATATTCTTGAATACAAATTTTTTACAGAATGCTTAACAATGGTATTTGTATTATGTTTGAATGTAAGACACAAGAACGTACTCAATATTTTTATAAAATGTACCGAAAACAAAACATGTGACTTATAACACATATGTTATCAAATCAAGTACAAATCGCATGCAAATCATATGTGATTCATGTTTAAATCACATGTGATTTGTGTAATTCACATGTGATTTATACATAAAACAAATCTGAAAAACAGTTCCTTATTTTCTATGTTGTTATGTATTACCTATATGAATAAATAAGAAACTAAAACAAATATAATAACATACTTGTTTCATTGAATACATCTTTGTATCAACTTTTTGTAATTACTATGGAGTCAATTAAAATAAGATAGATTTAAATATTAAATAAAACTCAGTACAAATTACATATGATTTAAACATGAATCACATGTGATTTTGTACACACCAAACCAAACACACAAATTGCACACACTCATTCTCAGTCGACACCTTATCAATCACATCCTTTTACGTATCAACTACAGACTTCACAACATGACCAATGCTAGGATTAAATTCAAACAACGGCTTTGGATTCAACACTTGATTGCTAGATATAATTGAGTGAACCATATCCTTCGTAAGCCATCCATTCCTAAGAGAACCACTACCAGTAACCATACCCTTACGAACACCTAAAATAAAACAAAAAATATAAAAAATTCATTAGTAACAGACACATATACTTTATGAGTAACTGCTTATATCCAAAATAACACTAATAAATCACATAAACAAATCACATGTGATTCATCACTAAGCAAACAGAACCGAATAAGAAACAAATCACATGTGATTCATCATTCATAAGCAAAAAAACAACAGATAAGGAACAATGTAAAACAACATATAATGCACAAAATAAGAAACATCTACTGTCCTATTGACTCAATAAGCAACATTTACTAAATAAGCAATTCTAGTATACATTCGCCTCAGCATATCAAACAAAAATAAGCAACATCAATTATGCAATACAAACCTTAAAAAACTTAAATAAGCAACATCAACTTACATTGGCTTTACATAGTAAGCTTTTTCGCTCCGCCCCAGTTCAAATGATATGTTGTTAAAATGCATACCGAGTCAAGGTCGGAAACAAGTACATAAACATTCTTCAAGTTTTCAACCGCCACATATTCTCCTTGTGAAAGCTTGAAAATGTTTTTCTTACGGTCAATAACTTTCAAGCTTGCATCTGGTTGCCACTTACCAATATCACCTTTAAAAGAACACTGTACATTTTAATTACAACCATTATCGTACCAAAAACGCTATTAAATTGAACACCTCAATAAAATTACACCTGTAT
>BQNB010117405.1:0-21180 GCA_026074375.1 Tanacetum coccineum
TGAAAACTTACTTTAACATATAACCGGTTAGATTATCCAGCGTACAACAAGAAACGTCTTTGAACGCATGTCAACTCTAGACTAAGTTTGTCTACATGTAACAAGTATATTATTATACTCATGAGCATATTTTACAAGTCATTTGCATTTAGTTTTACAATTTTTACATCAGTCGTTTAAACTTGCAGTTTGATACATACATGCATGCACAACTTGCTCAATACTTCACCACATTTCTTATATATACCCACTCACACTTATACACTTCAAAATTTGAATAAAATTCCCCCTAAGTCATAAAAACCGGTCCTTCTACGAGGATACCTCACCATATGCTTTCTTGGATTGAAAACCCTCCACACCATATTCATATAACCCTTTGCTAAGTCACTTTCTCACTTTGTCTCCTACCTTTTCCATGTCCCAAAACCTGATCATAAGACCCCTAATCCACCATCTAGGTCCTTTAAACCTTACCATAACATATGAAGGAGTAAGCATACTTTGAACATGCCACAAATACTTCTTAAAACCAACACTTCCTAGCTAGTTATTTCACACAACAAAAACACACAACTAACCTTTTCTCTCATACACATTTTGGCAGAAAATAGGCAAAAACAAAGGCATTTAAGTGTTGGAAAAATTTGGTTAAGATTTTACACAAAAGGGTTGAAAGAAAATATGTGTAAAATGTATTAAAACATGAAAAGGAGATGCTTATAATAATGTGGATGATTGGATGAGTATGGAGTGCACAAACTAACCCAAAGTGACTAGAAAACCCTATTTCTAGTTACTTTGGGTTAGTTTATGCACTCCATACTCATCTAATCATCCACATTATTGTAAGCATCTTTTTTTCATGTTTTCATACATTTCAAACATATCATACGTGATTTATATCACCTACATATGCTTGTTGTATAAGAAAAATAGACTTAAAACTTGTTTTACAAACCCTAAAATAATGCAGTTTTTCGTATCACCTTATGTGCTCGTGTTACCAACACTAGAGTAATCTTTTAGAAAATTTATTTTCATAGCCTTTTAATATAGTGTGTTAAATAATTTTTTAGAGGTGGCCATAAAGATGGGATTCATTTACATTTTTGAACGATTTTGCAATATTAGTGATACAGTTTTGAGTTATGAACTTTGGGCGTGTTTATGAGCACCTTAGGAGTAGTTTGGCATTTTGAGCCTTTTTAACTTTTTGTAGATAAGACTTTAACTTAAACTCAGCTAGTTAAATCAACCCAAGAGGATAAATATTAAGTGATCTATGGCCAAAACAAAACCGCTAAATGTTTCTGTCCTAAAAACAGCGTGGCCTTCGTGTCTTGTAAGGCACATATGGACCCTTTAAATTCTGATTCACTTTGTGAAACTTATATTTTTAGAAACATAACTCAAAAACCTTCAACCTAGGCTTTTTAAACGCCTTATTTCAGTAGAAAATGAGTAAGATACGACCTTGTGAATCGAGAAAACACTTGTTTCAGCAACTATTTTTTGGAATACCTCCTATTAAAAACACTTGTAAACTTGTTTTTAAAGTATAGTTTAAACTTATAAAACCATATACACAATTATATAAGAGTGATAAAAATATTTATAAAACTCATATGCATTTGGTACATTTCATATTGTAAACCTAAAACGCCTCATTATTAAATTAGGTCGCGGTTACGACTTGTGCTATCTTTGAACTTGCGTTATTTCCCGATCGTGCTACTTAACTTGAGGTGAGTTTCATAGCCCCACTTTTATATTGTTTATATTTGTTTTGAAACACTTAGGGTGAGAATACATTGCTTGATTTACATATGGACATAAGTACCTTAAACATTTACGGATTGCCTAAGTACCCATTATCCCACTACTGGCCCCACCATCATGAACCGATAATTACTATCTGTAAGCACGCATGTTATGAATAGATCTATTGGGTTGACACCCCCGTCCGGGTAAGTAGCATTTACTTGACTGATGATACTGGTCAAATAGACGCATGTCATTTGGAAAACTTTGGGTGTTCTCGGGATAGACACCTACAAGGGCAACAACACGTAACAACATGACTTTGGTCCTAGCTTCGGTGTCATGAGCTTAGTGCAATCGTAACTACTTTTTATGTGATATTGTATTCGTTATAATAGTCACATACACATGGAAATTATGTGGTCCACACTGATATTTTACTTAAACCTATGAATTCACCAACTTTATGTTGACATTTTAGCATGTATTTCTTAGGTTCTTAATTACTTGCATGGTTAGCACTTGGAGCATCCCGCTGAGTCTTTTGCGGTCTCATCATCATGATGATTTTATGCATTACCTAAACGTTCGATGTGAACTTAAAACTTCTTTTATTTGTATTGTGTACTATTAAAACTTGTCATCGTTAAACTTTATTTATCGAACGTGAATTTTCCAAACGACTCATGCAGAGGTCGTTCTTTATGACTTGCGTCTTTGTGCTATGAAGTCATGCCCCGTTTACGTTTCGTTGCGATATTTTAGGGGTGTAACAGATTGGTATCAGAGCCAGGTTATAGAGAACTAGGTTGCATTATGATAACATCAAATATTTGATACGTTTTAGTGTCAATTTCCCAACTAAAATACTTGCAAATATCTTATAAATACTTGAATTCGATACTTAAACACTTATTTCATTGTTTTCAGGAAAAACGCAAGTATGTGGCAAGAAACACGGGAAATGGACAAGAAAATGAAGAAAACACAGATTCTTACGAGACATTACGACGTAACCTTCACGATAGTGTTACACCGTAACATATTCAAAGCAAGTCGCGTCAACATTCAGCAGTACAGCGTAACCATTCATAAGGTTTACGCTGTAAACATTACATTATGGAAAGCTAACTCATCCTAGTCAGCATTACGACGTAACAAGGCAATTATGTTACGACGTAAAATCGTTTAAGCCTATAATATGGAAATCCCGCGTCAGCATTTTACGAGTAACATACTAAAAGGTTACGCCGTAACATATTCGAAGATTATAAATAGAGGCCTCATTCAGCTCATTCAACATCAACCATTCTCACATAGCTCTAAGGGGGGACAAAGGCTTTTATAGCTTGAAGAATTCCACCAGAAGTCCAAGGGAGTCATCACTACTTGTATTTTAGTATTTAATCGTTCATAAACGCTTCGTGTAAAAATTATGAGTTCTCAATCTATGATTACTTCTATTAATTCTTATGGTGTTGTTACTATGAGCGGCTAAGCACTTCAAGTGCTGGCCTAGTCATGTAGTTACTATTGTCATGCTTATAGTTTCCTGTTTATTTATGGTTTTATCAGATATCCTTATTGCCTATCATTGATCCCTGGGTTTTGGTGGCGTTGAGGGTAACTTAGATTCTTTTATTTCTTTTATTAAACGGCCCGTTGAACTTGGGAATAACAAGGTACTAGGGTAGATTCGAAACCTATCCCTAGTGTAGGAATTAATCTTATTACTGCCTCTTTTACATTAAACACCTAAAAAAGCACAGGAACTCTTTAGAGAGGGTTAATAACCAGTTTAGGTTATAGACTTGGTCTTGGGGATAATTGGGGAATAATCACTGTAACTTGGATACCCTACCCATGTGATCTTAGAGGAATTAGGATCGCATGAAGCATAAGGCAGACCTCAATTGCAAAATTGGGTATGTCGATATTAGAACCACTTATAAAACAAATTAATTAAGTGTGGCGTAGGAACATGAGCATGGCAATAGTAATGTAGTGGCTAGGCTAGCACGATTTTCTCCCTGATTACTTTCATCTTGTGAGATTTCGTATTTTCAGGTAAATATATTTATTATATTTTATTGTTATTTTTACCATCTAGAAATTTTTACTCTTACTTTTAGCCGATTCGGTGAATTTCGTGCTCCTAGTTAAATTTATGCCGCACTTGAGAATTTCTTCCGTCTACGTGTCCATCGTAGTATGATATTCCATTATTCACCCCTAGGTTTTTAAAAAAAATTTATATAAGTATTTTACGTTTCTACTTCGCGTCTTTCTGAAAATCGAGCCAAACTTATATTTTTACACTTTTGATAATTTAAATAAGTGTTTCTAGCTAAGTTTAAGTCGTATTTTAGCATCGACATCTTATTTATTTTATTTTTGTACTTTTTAACCTTTCTTGTGTTTCAAGCCGAAATCGCGTCAAAAATGATAACATTTTAAATAAATGTTTAAGCCCAAACCAAACACTCCCTTTTATTTATTTTTAATTCTCCTCCTAATCTCTAAAACAAACACCCCTTAATTGTTTTGAGTTCCAACTAAACCAAAAACCAAACACCCCCTTATTTTTTTTATATACAAAACTTGGGTAGTCAATTAAATAATTAGGCAAGTAGTCAAGGCCCATATATATAGTGTTATCTACCATATTAAAAACACAGTTACACAAAATCAATTTTTTTATCATTTTCTCTGTCTCCCTTAATGGTTCGACAAACAACAAACAACATCATCAAGATCATCACCAAAAATTTCTCCCCTCACTTCCAATCATTCCTATACCATACCTAAATCAATCCTTATCATTATTTACAAGAATAATCAACATGCAAGAAATTTTCAAGATTTAGAGTTTATGAAGATTTTAATGGATTTTTATTAAAATTAAGGGTGCAAGGGTTTGATTCAAGTGTAATTGAAGATATTGGTAAAAAAAATATCAACGGTTTAACTAATTTGGGGTGATTAGTTTTGGCATAAACATAGAACCCACAAGGTTTCATTGTTGATTTTCTTACGAATCTTGCTTCATTGTAAGTATAATTTAACTTTCCTTGATCATATTTAATTTTATGTTGCATGTGTTCAATTATGTGCTAAGAATCCATAGATATGAGTATTGGAGGTGTTCTTAATGTTTGGATAAATTGTGATTATAGTAGTGGATGGAGATTAAGCTTATAATGATGTTGTGATATTGCGAAAGTGTGAAAAATCAAAGTTTGAAGTGGTTTGAAGCTACCCAAATTAGTGCAAATATTTTGAGAGCCGTATTCGGCCGAGTCAAACTTTGTAAAACTGAAATTAGAACTTAAATAATGTTAGGGGACGTTAATTGCTTTGATTCGATAGGTCGCACGTCCCGTAACTCCTAAAAACGAAGTTTTATGGCCTTCGGAAGTTTAGAAATCAATAAAACCGAATTCTGCACTATAAATTTTAATACTTGCTGATATAGTTTTCGTGAGCCGTTTTGGGCCCTTTCCGGTCCGAACCGGCCTTTCGTTAAAACTAAAAAGTTGTTTAGAATGACGTTTTACCATTTCGCGAGGTTTGCTAAGTTTTAAAATGTGTAAATACTGGCCGAAAAGCTTAGAGAAAATCTGCGCTTTTCTTATTTTTCTAATTGCATCAGATCTGATGTAGGGGCGTTTTCGTCATTTTCTGTCAAGTTTTGGGTCTCGGGTAAAACTAAAAAGTTGTTCAAAATGCCGTTTTACTTTCCCGCGAGGTTTGCGAAGTCTAAAAATGGGTAATTTTGGGTTAAAAACCAAATGTCAACCTAGAAAAGGCTTTGACTTAATAAAAGTCAAATTTAGTAAAAATTCTTATAAAGAGATTATATGATGTGGTAAGAGTCTTATAAACTTAAAAATGTTTAGGCGAGGAATATTATACTCCATAGGTCGGGTTAGAACTTTTTGTCACCTCTAAAAATAGTAAGGTCGAAAATAGTAACTTTCTAAAAGTGGAAACTTTTTCTAAATAGAAATTAAACGGAAGGGTAAATAGTTCGTAAGCTTAGAAGAAAACACTTGAGATGTTATTATAAGAGTTTTAAGGCGCGTGTAGGGATTCTAAGCACATGGTTATGTATATGCAATATATATGTACATATTATTTTTATATGCAATTATGCATTTGCGTGGTAATATTTAAAGCTTCTAATAACGCGCCACTTATATTTAGGTCGTGGTTGAATCATCGGTGCTTATTCTCTTTATTTGATTTCTTGTCCGACTACTTCTACCTACGGTGAGTTCATAGCCCCTTTTACTACTCAATTGTTTTACAAACTCTACGGGGTGAGATTACATGCATGTTTACTTTTGGACACAAGTGCTTTTCAAATGGTATGCTATCCAGATTATTGCCTGATTATTATTGCCTAAGTTACCACAATGCCAATTAAGTCCCTTTCATCATGAACCGTTAATTACCTTGGAGGGGTAAGCGTGAATGTTGTGGGTAGATCTATCGGGACTGACAATCCCCGCCTTGAATTTCTGGTCACAAGTTGACCATGGTGCATTTAACATGTTGAGTACTTTGGAATGTTTTGGCATACATTCTGCATATTATAAAGGGCAAAAACAGTTAAGGTTTCGGGGTCATGAGCTTAGTGCAATAATACATGTTTTGGACTACTGAATTTGTTTCGTAGTCTACTATTACTTAAATCTTGTGGTCCACTAAACTGTTTGATTACAATAACAAAATATTTCTTGAACTATTTCAATACTACTTTTACTTAAACCTATGAATTCACCAACATTATTGTTGACGTTTTTGCATGTATTTTTCTCAGGTTTTCAGGTATATTGCTCGGAGGGAAGCCGCACGGATATGTACTTTGGAGACTCTACAGTTTATACATTTGATAAAACTTCTTTTGAAAATACTGTGTTCTGTAAAATCTTTATCTTATTTACATTCGAAGAAAATTTTAGCTAAACCTTATTAATGTCTAAACACATGTGTTATTTTTAAAAAACTGTTGGAACCTGTTTGCAAACTCTGATGTTTTAATGTATCGAATGTGAACATTTTGAAATGTATTTTAAAACGTCTCATTTTGAGGTCGTTTTCTGTGACTTGTACTTCTTGTTCCATGACGTCGCACCCCAATGTTACTTTTCCGCTGCAGTTCGATTTTGAGGGTGTGAAAGAATGGTATCAGAGCTCCGGTCATAGAGAACTGGGTCATTTTCAAAACCTAGACTATGACTATTCTTCAAAATTTAGAGTCTCTCCTTGTTTCATCCGATATCCGTGCGCGCGTACTTCCTGGTTCCTTATATTTACTCCCTCGAGCATTACTATAGTATTATATGAATAATGATTTTATAATACTTGACTTTCTTTTCAATCTCTTACGCTTATCTTCGAGATTACCGCTAATTATTTATATAAAAGTAATTTATATAAATGTCGACTATGTTCGGTCACTTATGCGTACCTTCTTAAGCGTCACTATATTTTTTTATATAAATGTTGCTTATATAAGTACTATGACTTTTCTTAAGACATTGTGAGTTACGCAATTGTCTCTTATATTTTCAAGACGTTGTGAGTGATACAACGATCTCTAAAACCTTCTCAAGACGGTGTTAGCGATACAATGGTCTCTAAAGCCTTTCATGATTTCTACATAATACCATTTCGACGATATTGAAACTCGACATAGTTTTTCGATCCCATTGGTTACTTTGCTATCCAACTCCGAGTTTGAATACTCATCTTGTACTTTTGAAACGTATACGTTGTTACGCAACCCACCGCATAGAAACATGCCGACTTATTCGAATACAACAACTAACTTGACTCCTCGTGCATGGCACCTTGGAGCGTCTACTTTTGGAACCGACTCATTAACATCTTATTCTTTTCTCTTCTCTCATGGCAATTTTTAAGGATTATGTCACCAAAAAGACAATTGCTAAAGTTCAACATCTATCAAACAACTTATGACCCAACGTATGGCTGACGTGCTCTTTCGCCTAGAACGGAACGCGGTCCGAGATGTCAAGAACGAAACACGCACAAAGACCCTGGAGTTAAACCTCGCTAATGAAGGTCACGTCTTACGACTAGAATATCAATTGGGAACAACACCTCAAACAGCCCCACTCCGAAGAAGGAATCTCGACCATCATAGTTAATGATGACCCTGTTATTTTAAAACATTTCTTTGAAAACTCTCGATGTATTGTTTGCTTTGTGGTACGGATATATCCACTCCTTTTAACAATTAATTGTTTGTACAATTAACTTCTCATATTCCATTCTTATACCCTTGATATACCATATCCTTATTATGTGCGGGTTTTAACCATTGATATTACTCCGTTTAATCATCAATTGTTCATACAATTGTTTCCTCATAGCCCATTTTAACATCTTTGACACATTACTTTTTTTGATATGTGCCTCCTTTAACTATTGATATTAATTCTTTTGTTTTCATCGGTTAATTTCACAAATGACTCTCTACAGTCTTTCATAATTTTTCACGCTCATTTCTGTTTACTGTTACTATGTTTTGATATTCTTGACATCTACTACTATTTGTTACGATTGTGATCAATTGATTCTTTGTTTATTTGATTATTCGTACAAATGATCCTTCATACTCACTTGATTCATAAATTGCTTATGTGAACCATTCTTTATATTAATTCTTCTGATCAATATTACATTTGTACATACGTTCTTATACGTGCTCTCTTTGGTCGTTGACATATTCATATTTTACATGCTCGCGATATATTTTATTGTTTCTTCATATACTCTCATTCATTTCCCTCGCGATGCTATAACTACTCTTTTCTTTATGATCCACTCATTCCTTTGATGCATTTATTTAATAATTTTTTTTGCTACCTTGTTCACAAAATGTTCAAATTCTGTTTTAGGATTTTTTAAATCTTAAAATATCAAACTCATCATCACCTTTTTGAATTGACATTCACTTCCTTTAAAGATTAGTAATTTATTTGATCCCTTCAATTGCATTGATTATCAACCCCAAATTCATTTTCAATCTTGATACATATTGTCACTTGATGTATACTTCTCTAATCATCGGTATGGCCTATTAACTCTTTGTTTTCACTTGTTTCATCATCAATACATATATTTCATCTTTTCATTAAAGGCTTTTCCAACCACTCATCCGTACCCACAAGCATATTGCATTTCATGCCTTAACCATTATTTATTCCATATTTGTTTGCGATATTGTTTAATTAGCTTATTGAACCCTTCGAACACCTTTCATATCATGAACTTAAAGAAATAGTTATCTGATGAAAGCCTCGTCATTCCGCTAAACGAAATTCGACTCGACATCAAGCTACACTTTAACAAGAATTCTGTAAATATCATAAACCATGAGGTTAAGCAACTAAAACAGAGTCGTATCTCTATAGTCATTGGAACTCTCGACAAGGAGCCGAATTTACTTGAGGGCGAGAAGACCAGTTCAAGGCCAAGTACCCACACCTTTTCGCCGCCTCCTCGTCTGCTCCAGTCGCCAGTTGAACTCTGGGGACCAGAGTTCCCTTAGGGGGATCGACTGTGAGATTTCGTATTTTCAGGTAAATATATTTATTATATTTTATTCTTATTTTTACCATTTAGAAATTTTTACTCTTACTTTTACCCGATTCGGTAAATTTCGTGCTCCTAGTTAAATTTATGCCGCACTTGAGAATTTCTTCCGTCTACGTGTCCATCGTAGTATGATATTCCATTATTCACCCCTAGGTTTTTAAAAAAATTATTTTAGTATTTTACGTTTCTACTTCGCGTCTTGCCGAAAATCAAGCCAAACTTATATTTTTACACTTTTGATAATTTAAATAAGTGTTTCTAGCTAAGTTTAAGTCGTATTTTAGCCTCGACAGCTTATTTATTTTATTTTTGTACTTTTTAACTTTTCCTGTGTTTCAGGCCGAAACCGCGTCAAAAATGGTATTTTTACAACTTTAACATTTTAAATAAATGTTTAAGCCCAAACCAAACACTCCCTTTTATTTATTTTTAATTCTCCTCCTAATCTCTAAAACAAACACCCCTTAATTGTTTTGAGTTCCAACTAAACCAAAAACCAAACACCCCTTTATTTTTTTATATACAAAACTTGGGTAATCAATTAAATAATTAGGCAAGTATTCAAGGCCCATATATATATAATGTTATATACCATATTAAAAACACAGTTACACAAATTCAATTTTTTTATCATTCTCTCTGTTTCCCTTCCTGGTTCGACAAACAACAAACAACATCATCAAGATCATCACCAAAAATTTCTCCCCTCACTTCCAATCATTCCTATACCATACCTAAATCAATCCTTATCATTATTTACAAGAATAATCAACATGCAAGAAGTTTTCAAGATTTAGAGTTTATGAAGATTTCAATGGATTTTTATTAAAATTAAGGGTAAAAGGGTTTGATTCAAGTGTAATTGAAGATATTGGTAAAAAAAATATCAAGGGTTTGACTAATTTGGGGTGATTAGTTTCGGCATAAACATAGAACCCACAAGGTTCCATTGTTGATTTTATTACTAATCTTGCTTCATTATAAGTATAATTTAAGTTTCCTTGATCATATTTAATTTTATGTTGCATGTGTTTAATTATGTGCTAAGAATTCATAGATATGAGTATTGGAGGTGTTCTTGATGTTTGGATAAATTGTGATTATAGTATTGGATGGAGATTAAGCTTATAATGATTGATGTTGTGATATTGCGAAAGTGTGAAAAATCAAAGTTTGAAGCTACCCAAATTAGTGCAGAAATTTTGAACGCCGTATTCGGCTGAGTCAAACTTTGTAAAATTGAAATTAGAACTTAAATTAGGTTAGGGGACGTTAATAGCTTTGATTCGATAGGTCGCACGTCCCGTAACTCCTAAAAACGAAGTTTTTATGGCCTCCAGAAGTTTAGAAATCAATAAAACCGAATTCTGCACTATAAATTTTAATACTTGCTAATACAGTTTTCGTGAGCCATTTTGGGCCTTTTCCGGTCTGAACCGGCCTTCCGTTAAAACTAAAAAGTTGTTTAGAATGACGTTTTACCTTCCCGCGAGGTTTACTAAGTTTAAAAATGTGTAAATACGGGCCGAAAAGCTTAGAGAAAATCTACGTTTTTCTTATTTTTCTAATTGCATCAGATCTGATATAGGGATGTTTTCGTCCTTTTCTGTCGAGTTTTGGGTCTCAGGTAGAACTAAAAAGTTGTTCAAAATGCCGTTTTACTTTTTCGCGAGGTTTGCGAAGTCTGAAAATAGGTAATTTTGGGTTAAAAACCGAATGTCAACTTAGAAAAGGCTTTGAATTAATAAAAGTCAAATTTAGTAAAAATTCTTATAAAGAGATTATATGATGTGGTAAGAGTCTTATAAACTTAAAAATGTTTAGGCGAGGAATATTATACTCTATAGGTCGGGTTAGAACATTTTGTCACCTCTAAAAATAGTAAGGTCGAAAATACACTTTTTCTAAATAGAAATTAAACGGAAGGGTAAATAGTTCGTAAGCTTAGAAGAAAACACTTGAGATGTTATTATAAGAGTTTTAAGACGCGTGTAGGGATTCTAAGCACATGGTTATGTATATGCAATATATATGTACATATTATTTTTATTTGCAATTATGCATTTGCGTGGTAATATTTAAAGCTTCTAATAACGTGTCACTTATATTTAGGTTGAATCATCGGTGCTTATTCTCTTTATTTGATTTCTTGTCCGACTACTTCTACCTACGGTGAGTTCATAGCCCCTTTTACTACTTACTTATTTTACACACTCTACGGGGTGAGATTGCATGCATGTTTACCTTTGGACACAAGTGCTTTTCAAATGGTATGCTATCCAGATTATTGCCTGATTATTATTGCCTAAGTTACCACAATGCCAATTAAGTCCCTTTCATCATGAACCGTTAATTACCTTGGAGGGGTAAGCGTGAATGTTGTGGGTAGATCTATCGGGACTGACAATCCCCGCCTTGAATTTCTGGTCACAAGTTGACCATGGTGCATTTAACATGTTGAGTACTTTGGAATGTTTTGGCATACATTCTGCATATTATAAAGGGCAAAAACAGTTAAGGTTTCGGGGTCATGAGCTTAGTGCAATAATACATGTTTTGGACCACTGAATTTGTTTCGTAGTCTACTATTACTTAAATCTTGTGGTCCACTAAACTGTTTGATTACAATAACATTACTCGATTTACTTAATCATTGTTTTATGATTAAAACCTATGAATTCACTCAACAATTTTGTTGACTTTTTAGCATGTTTTATCTCAGGTCTTTCAGGTATATTGCTCGGAGGGAAGCCGCACGAATATGTACTTTGGAGACTCTACAATTTATACATTTGATAAAACTTCTTTTGAAAATACTGTATTCTGTAAAATCTTTATCTTATTTACATTCGAAGAAAATTTTAGCTAAACCTTATTAATGTCTAAACACATGTGTTATTTTTAAAAAACTGTTGGGACCTGTTTGCAAACTCTGATGGTTTAATGTATCGAATGTGAACATTTTGAAATGTATTTTAAAACGTCTCATTTTGAGGTCGTTTTCTGTGACTTGTACTTCTTGTTCCATGACGTCGCACCCCAATGTTACCTTTTCGTTGCAGTCCGATTTTGGGGGTGTGAAACATCTCTTTACTTTTTGAAATTTACTTTCTTGTAGTTTTTAAAATCAACTTAAAACCATTTTCAAAACGTGACACTTTAAAATTAAAACTAATTACAACTAGCTCTTGGGACGACCTCGGATTTACCATCTCTACTCTACTCACAATCGGGTTCTCTGCCCGTTAGTGCGTTTGTCAGGTGAATCGAGTTTTATAAATTTAAAACTTGAATAAAAATATTTTAAAATAAAATACGCATCAAGTTTTTGGCGCCGTTGTCGGGGAGCTAAAATTTTAGTTTTAATTCTTTTCCTTATGAGAACTAGAAGTAGTAACGCCAGGATGGTTACTCCGTTCACCAATCCTGAAAGATAATTTCGAGCCAGAAAAGACACCTCACCCATTTTAGTCCACAACATATATTCTTTCTATGAATCTGAGTCATCCGAATTAGAATATGAAGATGTTGAAGAAGTCGAAATAAAAACCCTTACACTAGAGCAATATCTTGCTCTTAATAACACTCACAGAAGAATAACCAAACCCGAGGATACTACACTTGAAATCAAGGGACAATTTCTAAAAGAATTACGTAAGACTACCTTCTCGGGAAGCACAACTGAGAATGCAGTTGAGCATATTGGAAAAGTGCTCGAAATTGCTAGTTTATTCAACACAAACGATTCCACTCTCTTACGTGTTTTCTCTCTAACCTTAGTTGGGATAGCCAAAAGATGGTTCGAAAGAACATCCCCTGAAAATGCAAAAAACTGGGATGAATTGAAACAAATCTTCATCAAAAGATTTTGTCCTCTTGCCATCATATTTAAATAATTAGGAGAAATTCACAATTTTAGGTAGAGAAGGAGAATCCTTATTTTGCACTTGGGAAATGTATAACGACCTTCTCTTTTAATGACCATTTCATGATCTTAATGACTATCAAAAGGTGAATACCTTTTTAATGGATTAATGGGACACACTCGATGAATTGTTGACTCTAACGGTCTCATCCTTGGGCTTACAGCTTCGGAGGCGTTAAAATCAATTCAAGAATTGGCTGATCATTCCCATAAATGACACAACGAAGAAAGCAAAAAAAAAAAAAATACTCCAACTCAATTCAGTATTATCACTGATAAGCTCAAAGCCCTAAACCATGAAATGAATAAGCTCAGAGTTAATGTTCGCAAGATTAACACGAATGGCAACAAGAAGAGCCTCTATGAAGAAATTAAAAGTATAAAGACTAATAAGATCAACCACGACAAATCCTATCCTAAAATTCACACAACCAGCCTCAAGGACACATTTGAACAATATCTGAAGGAATCTTGCAGAAGGCAAGAAAATCTTAATGAATGGATGAAGAAACTCATGATAAATACCAAAATGAACCTCAAGGATCATGATTCTTCAATAAAAAGACTTGAGGAAAAAGCTAATCACCTCGCCCACATGATCTCCACATGTAATCTCACCAACTCTGTTAAACAAGAATGTGCCATAAAATTAGAATCTCCTAGCAAAAAATCTACTTTAAAGGCCGAGACCTTCGCAGAAAAGGTAAAAAGACGCATTCTTAAAGAAAACAAAGAGAAACTCCTTAAAGAATTTGAGGGGGGGCCAATCCATACCACACTAGTAGACACTATTCGTGATAAACCTGAACATACCCAACATTTACAAAAGCTGGTTTCTCATGAAATAAAAATCAAGGAATTATCTATGGTTAAATTAAACGCCCGATGTTCTGCTATCCTTCAAAATGAGCTCCCACCTAAGGAAAAGGACCCAGGAAGTTTCATTTTGCCTTGCACTATCGGCAGCACCACCGTAAGCAATGCGTTAGCCAATTTAGGGGCAAGCATCATTGTCATGCCTTTTTCTTTATTCAAACGTTTGGGACTTGGGAGTCCTATGCCGATCAATATGGTAATTGAAATAACCAATAGGTCCATGCAATCTCCGAAAGGGATAATAAATAATGTGCTGGTAAAAATTAGTAAATTCAAATTTCCCGTTGATTTCGTCATTCTAGACAGTGTTGAGGATGATAAAGTTCCAATAATCCTGGGGAGACCCATGCTTGCTACTGCTCATGCTAGGATAGATGTTTTTGGAAAAAAGATTTCTTTAGGAGTCGGGACTAAACAAATTATTTTTGACATCAATAAAAAAGAATCCCCAACAATAATTTCACCTGTTTGTGTTATAAATAACTTCCCAGGAATCAATGAGTCCGAAGAACCTAGAAACCTAAAAGAGTTACTTATGAATGATGACATAAATGGGGATTTAGGAAACTTCCTCGAAGATAATGATTTATTTCCCAACTCGAAGATAAATAACTTCCCAGCTAGACTAAATGAAGATCCTACTAAAACATTATGTAATCCCGATGGTAACATGAGCATCGGATTAGAGGATTTTGACGAGATGGATGACATATGGGATGACTTGGATCCAGGAGTCTTGACTAACGAAGTAACTGATTCCCCTGTTAAACCCAAGTTTTTAAGCAGTAGAAATAGAATCAATCTCTACAGCCCATATAACCTTCAAAGCACTTGCAAAATAGGATTTGTGAACTTTAATCCTTACATTGAGCCACAATCCCCTTTCAACACAATGTCTCAAAAGGTTTATAACTCAATCATGAAACATGAACTTGTGTACAAAGGGAACAATATGATAGGATTTGCTAAAAAAAATTGCATGTGTTCATCGAGTGTCACCAGTTCCTAATTGACTTCATCATCCTTGAAAATATTAGTGAATTTGTAGAAAAAGGGTTAACTAAAGTTCTATTTGGATAACCTTTCAAAGAGCAAGTGGGGATTATAGAAGACCGGGTTAAGGGAGTCTTTTGGTTCAAAATTGGTGATGACAAAACCATGTTTGGCATGCCTCGTGCCGAAAAAAGGTTTAGCAAGTTGATAGTAAGGCCGCATAATAAAATGGGACCCATTTTAAAAATTTATGACAGAAGATAAATTGGCCTAGAGGAAATCTACACAAAAGTAAAGGTATAAGGGATTGATGAAATACCAAGAACTAGGGATAAGTTGCTTCAATAAGAGCAAGGTTGATAGAAAAGATGGCCAATGAGGGAAATGGCCAAGCAAAAACGTAAAGTGGGCATGAGTCTAACTTAAAGACTCATTAATAAACAAAAGTGCTTGTCGGGAGACAACTCGTCTTTTTATCAATGAATTTCATTTTCTTTCTGCATATTAGTTGGTTTGCATGTTTCTCACTATATTTTGCAGGATTTAGTAGCTAGGAAGCTAATATCGAGACTGGCTCGATCTTTAATTATGTGGTAAACTTAGCTACTGTAACAGCAGTTACGGCGTAACAACTATAGTTACGCCGTAACCTTTTCAATTACGCCCTATACCCTTAGTTCGCTACGCCGTAACAAATTGAACTAAAACTTTTAAATTACCACATGATTACGGCATAACCACCGGGGTTACGCCGTAAACTTCTTCTGAAAACCTTAAAAATAAGTTCGAAACTATTGCTAAACCTTGTATAATTAAATGAACTTTGTGGGTGTGTTCTCTGGAAACCCTCACGAGACTTCACTCGTCCACTTGGGCCACCAAGTGGTTTAAAAGGCTTGTTGCATATGCTAAATGCAACCGTGATCCTTACGAAAGTGAGTTAGGATTGTAATTGATGTATATTTCTTTGAACGATTTAATGCTTCTTTGTTTGTTCTAGTGATCTCAAGGAAAATGAGCTTGCTCAAAATAGAGATTGTCAGGTGTTATCCTCCTGCTTATTACATTTCATATGATCAGAAGCAATGCTCAAGGGAGTTTCTTGTTCTAATTCTACTCTTTCCATTATATTTCATTTTCTTAGTGTAGAATAGGGACATTGTACAAGTAAAGTGGGGGGATATTTGATAACATCAAATATTTGATACTTTTTAGTGTTAATTTCCCCACTAAAATACTTGCAACTGTCTTATACATACTTGAATTCAATACTTAAACACTTATTTCATTATTTTCAGGTAAATCACAAGTATGTGGCAAGAAACGCGGGAAATGGACAAGAAAATGAAGAAAACACGGATTCTTATGAGACATTACGGCGTAACCTCCACGATAGTGTTACACCGTAACATATTCAAGGCAAGTCGCGTCAGCATTAAGCATTACGGCGTAAATATTCATAAGGTTTACGCCGTAAACATTACATTATGGAAAGTAACTCATCCTAGTTAGCATTACGGCGTAACAAGGCGATTACGTTACGCCGTAACATCGTTTAAGCCTATAATATGGAAAGCCCGCGTCAACATTTTACGGCGTAACATTGATGAGGTGTCATTTTATACACTTTTTCGGGGTCGTTTAACCCCCTAAATCGTGCATTTATGCCCAAAATAGGTACTTAATCGTTCCTTTTTAGGTATTTAGCATTTGGAAGGCATTTGGAGGAAATACACGTGACTTGGGCTCATTTAGAGAAGAAATGGATAAGACTACGAACCTACATCAACATCTCTCAAGAAATTCTACTCAGAAGCTGGAGACGGCGTCACAGATTACACGTGACGCCGTCATAACCCATCTCAAGACGGCGTTACAATATCTCCAAACGGCGTCAGATTGTACGACCCAACCCATTATCTAGAATATTCTATTCAAGACGGCGTCACGATTAACATGCGACGCCATCATAACGATTTTCCTATATATACAAATCCGTTTTTAGGGTTTTAAGTGTGTAACTTTAGAATAAAAAAATGGACTAGTTCGCTTAGCAGCTATTAAGGACAATTTTAGGGCCTTAAAACCCTATTGTACTTCCTTCAATTCATGTTTTAATCAAGTAAGACTATCTTAATCATTCAATATGTCTATGTGTTGTTTGATTCTTATATATTCTTACTTTATCTTTAACATGCTTGGCTAAACCTTCTATTGTGTTTATTTATGATTGTATGAAACCTAGGATGTAGATCTTAGTGGTGTTGCTTCTTGTGATGAATATGCATGTTAGATCTTAGAAAACAAACTTTTGTCTGTATCGCTGTTAATATGTCTAGGAAAACATGATTATGTAGAAAGGATACCATCGGGTAACAGTCTTCATACTACCTTGCCCCTTATATGGTTGATCCACTCTTAATATATTTCAAATGCATTTAATATACTCTTAGGGGCCTTGTAATAGTCTTCATACTACCTTACTTGTGCGTTGTCTTAACGGAATATTAAATAGACGGCGGGTTCGTGTAATTCGTTCATGACTTAGGAAATAATTACATAGATCATCACAAGTGTGACAAAGCAACAACACTAGGAGAAGCAATCTAGGGAGTAATACATGATTAAATAAACACAGTCTTTTATTATATTGTTATCACCAGTAGTTAGTTTATTTAGTTTAATAGCTAAAACCAAAACCACCTCTCTAACATATGATTTACCTACTTTCCTATAAATATAAAAACACAAAAAGAATCTTCTCTCAACCCTTAGAATTTTGTTAGACCGTGATCAAGCCTTCCCAACCTATTCCCCTAGAGAACGATAACAACCCCCGAGTCTTGCCTATACTACACTACAACGGTCAGGTACACTGCCTAGGGAGTTGTAAAACTTCTTGTAGAAGTCTCTTACGAAAACCGCAACAAGTTTTTGGCGCCGCTGCATGGGGAATAGTTAGGTTTTGATCATAGTTTAGCTTAGTTCTACTTGCTTGAATCCTTTCAAGTAAGATTTAATTTCCGCATATTAGCTTTCTCGTAGTCTATCTGTTCTTTATGTTATTTGTTTCGTAACCCATTCTCGTCAACCACCATGGGAGACGAGAATCCTATCCGTACTCTTGGAGACTACTCCAAACCTACCCACGAGGGCTATAGGAATACCATCGAGCTCCCCGTAGGGAACAATGTGGTACCTCTTTGATCCGACACCATCCAGTTGGTGTAAAACGGATGCTCATTCCACGGACTTCGGTCTGAGGATCTAAACCATCACCTCAAGGATTTCCTAAAACTAGAGGACTCACTTGACCTTGACGGTGAAAACAGGGAAAGAACGCGCCTGCGTTTAATTCAATATTCCCTTCGTGATCAAGCTAGTAATTAGATTGAACGTCTTCCAGCAGGATCCATCACCACATGGGAGGATCTTACTACCCGATTCCTTGCTCAATTCTTTCCACCGGAAAGGACCGCAAAACTTCGCAATAATATCCTGATGTTCCAACAACATCATGGAGAATCTCTATCCGAAGTATGGACTCGTTTCAAGGACTTACTACAAAAAGTCCCTCATCATGGCATCGACCTTTGGCTCCAAGTCCAAATTTTTTATGACCATGTCAATCCTGTCACAAGACGAACCATTGACCAATCGGCCGATGGCAAGCTTCGTGTCCTAAACGCCGAAGAATCCTGGGCATTATTAAAGGACCTTGCCCTCTATGACAATGAAAGTTGGAACGACCCAAAGGATTTTGCTAAGCCGGTCAAGGCAATCGCATTGCCTCAAGATGTCGCGAGTACATCCGACCGTCGTCTAATCGAGCTTAAAAATCAAGTCCAACGCTTGATGGAAGCTCATCTTACTCCGACACAACCTACTCAAGTGAACAAAATCACTACCTCATGTGAGGTCTGCAGTGGTCCCCATGACACTCAGTATTGCATGGAAGATCCCGAACAAGCCTTTGTTGAATATGCATCCTCGCGTACAGATGAAACGGGAGGTAAGTGGTATACTTTCAAGCCCGAGCAAAACAATCTTGGTGACACCTACAATCCTTCATGGAGAAGTCACCCAAACCTTATGTGGAGACAACCCCAAAACTCTCAAAATAATTTTTCAAACCCACCTAACCGGTTCCAACCCAACGGTTCAATCCCAAACTGTTCCTTCAACAACCATCCTCAAACATTAAAAATCAATCAAGTCTGGAAGGATTGGTATCTAACTTCATGGCATCTCAAGACGCCAGGTTGTCTAAGTTTGAAGCAAATTTTAAACGACAACAAGGTGAGATGACCAACAAAATAGACACAGTGTTGAAGGTCATCACCGATCAAATAGCAGGCACATTACCAAGCGACACAATTAAGAACCCGAAACTAAGTACTTCCCCAGTTTTGTATGCTCGTTCTTACCTAACTCAAGACCCGCAATGCTCAACCATGTCCATAGCTCAATCAACGCCATCACAATCCATCCCAAGCAGCCTGAAGGATCCTAAGTTAATAGACCTGACGAAGTACAGGAAGGAGAAGGCAACCTAGGAAACACCAGCTCTAACCCACACCCATAACCTGATCCGTTAGCCTCCATCACCACAGAACAGGTACGAAAGCTAAATTCACTACTTGAATCGCTCGGATTGGTTCCCCAATCCTCCAATACGAAATTTGTCTGCTTTAAAGAGGATGATGGAGAAGTAATGTTCATCGAGATCATACGAGATGATGATGAACCTCAAAATAAGGGTCCCAATGAAGGCGAAGGGGCAGCAATGGAAGGACCAGCGGTAGAATACTTTGACACATTTCCAACTAGAGATGAGCTAACTTACCATAAGTACCTTATGTGTGGCCCAATCCCCTCAATATTTCTATGAAACCCCATCATTATGGAAGGATACCCATCGAACCTCAAGATACCATGCAACATTAGGCACGTGCATGTAGAAAAAGCCTACATTGACCTTAACTCCCCTCTAAATATCATGACCCGAATGATGTATAACTAGATCATGAGGAGAAAACTCAACCCTATGGAAGATGCGAATAGAGGAGTTAATAATTTCACAGGAAAGATTAAAGGAATGCATGTCTTCGTAGGAAACTTCACTTATATCGTGGACTTCATGATTATTGAGGACATTAGCTCAATTATAGACCCTAGTCTGTCGCAAGTAGTGCTAGGGAAACCTTTTGTGGAAATATCTAACATGACTCATGACCCACAAGAAGGAGTAGTTATGTTCACCAACGGAAACAATGAAGTTGCCTATAAGATTCCCCATAAGATAGAACAATACAACTCATTGTCGAACCTTGGGAAAGAGCACACAAAACCAGTCTACCTTAGGAACGAGGAAGACAAGAGAAGAGGAGTTGAGTACGTAATGAGCAAGATATTAGGATTTTACAAAGAATGCCTAGAGCTTGGACCCGAATACCTAACTGGGATGGAAGATGAAGGAGAATTCACGTAAGGACATGTGACTTCGAGTCTAGCTACAAGACTCGTAAATAAAGAAAAGCGCTTCTTGGGAGGTAACCCAATGTTTACTTTATTGCATATTAGGAGTGTCTTATGTGTTTTAATTCTTTACTATTTATTTTATTATGTTTGAACTATCTTGTAATCATGCTTTGAATTGTTTTTAACCTCGTCTTAATTTCAATCAAAGGTATTTTGCAAACAATAAGTGTAGGGGAATCTATCCGGTTTTTGAACCAAGTTCAAACATGTTAAATAATTTGTTCAGATTAATTCGCGTCAGTTTCGAGCCATTTGAGTAAATTGTCAAATCTCAGGTTTTATGCAGCTATTTGTATAGGAATTAACTTATGGAATCAAGTGCAGGAAATTTTTCATCAAAAACAAAAATTTCGTTTTCACAGAACGTGGAGACTATAACACCCTGTGTTTTCAAGTCATTGGCGACGTCGATAACTATGCTATTTATTTTTAGTATTGTACGCGTTTGC
>BQNB010117406.1:0-21180 GCA_026074375.1 Tanacetum coccineum
AATCAAACTACCCATCCTTCTATTTTTTGCTCCAACTAAAACGCTTTTTCCACAACCTTTACTTAACTTGTTAATCTTTGTCTTGTATTGACATGCCTGCAGCATCCAATAGTACATTGTTTGCAAAACATTCTTTCTCTATATGTGGAAGTGAAGGACCATCGTAAACAACACTTTCTTTTACCAAATCACTACATGTACTAGACCCCCCAACATCTATGTAACCATCTAGACTCAGGCCTTCATATTCCCAATTATCATGCAAGACAAACTCATTAGCAACACTATCACAATGCAAAAATTTGCCAAACAGATTCTTACATGGAAATTTAATTCCATTTCTTCTTGGTTTTAAAGGGGGTGTTCTTAGGTAAGGTGAACCAGCTTCTTCTTCTGCCCACGCAACAAGCTTCTCAGGGGACATAGAACCAGCATCTTGCATCCTTTTTTCATGAGTTTTGACTTTACAAAAAACATCGTCATCAGCCGCATCGAAAGTCAAGTTCTTATAGTAACATTCAGCTAAATGTTTTGGAATATGGGCAATATACAACTCAATTAACCCATACGTTTCACCTATATCATACATTTTATTCAGACCACCATCACCTTTAACAATTGTAAAACCTCTTTCTACCAAATATGACATTCTAGTTTGTAGGACAACATATCTAGCATTTTTAAGTAACTCATCCTGTTTGCCTTAGCTAACTTTAAAGTTAAAATCTTCCCATGATCATACTTTAAGGGGTATTCCATGAAAACACCATCATTGTTAACTTCAAACAAAACATAATTTTTAGGCTTTTCATTTGTCCTGTAACAAAATGTAGTTGCACATAGTATAAAACAAACATAATAAGTACAGATGTTAAGAACATTAATGAACATTGTAAACTTAATTAACAGATGCACATCAAAATAAAATAGTTTCATACCTAACAAAATAAGCAAAAATAGGGTTCAAACATAAGTTTAGTGAAACTAAGAAATCAGACATACTTGTATGTGTACTTGTGAGATCTTGAAAAATATTAGGGCCAAAATATCATCTACTTGTACTTATAGATCCTTCCATAGTGTATGTCAGTATGTGTACTTGTAAAATCAAGTGTTAAGTGGTAATTATATGTTGTGGGCTTGTTAATAATGGTATTTATTGACTGTTTGAAATTAAGTATCATAGGCTTCATTTAAGTGGGCTTTTGGTACTTAATTAACAATAAAAGAAACCATTTTGCAAAGAAAAGAACTCAATCGTCATGCCCTTTTGAAAAAAGGAGAGAACATGTTAGTTTATTAAATACGCACAATGATTGCATTTAAGTAGTATTTATAAGGGTTATTTACATTTTCTAAATTGATCTTCCTCTCATATACAAAAATCAAACACTCTGAACAATGAATCAGACACCTCTTGGAGAACTCCGTCAAACATCCAACTTTATCGACTTGTCCAAGATGTGGACTGTTATGATGGATAGAGAGATGCATAGGGACTTTGACATAGCGAGGAGACTTTTGGAGGTTGTTACAGAACTCCAAGCAACTTTGAATGTGAAGCAGAAGATTATAAATGAAGCCAAGATAAACAAGAATGCTAAAATGGTGAAAAGTGTTGCCTTCTTCAGAGACCAACAAGAGAAAGATTTGAAGTTGATGAATAAGCTTATGCTGAAGATCTCTGAGACTCAGTGAAGGACCTATGAAAAAATAGAGTTTATTGATTATATAAAAAAAACTCTAGGTTGTTGTTATTAATAAGGATTTCTAAGATGTTCAATGCAAGGTTACACATCTTTGTTTGGTTATTTATTTATGTTTATGTATTAAACCTTTTGCTTGTCATTCTAGTAATGATTTAGTTTGTTTATGATTATGTGTTTTTGTGTTTATTTATGCTTATTTGTTTTCATTAGCACCAAAGGTAAGATGAAAACAGTCACAAATAACTCAAAAATCTAAATGACAAGTTCAAAAGATTAATTAGTCACAATATTTGAATTACAATTGATTTAACATGTACTAATTTTGTGAGAAAAAAATAAACGAACCATCTTCTCATGATATGCCAGGGCAACATCATCAGGATCTTCGACATCCAACGATAAGCCATGCGTTAACTGATATAAAAATATGCAAACCCACACACCACAATCACCAAATATACCACCCTATATAAGAACATTGTCTGCAAGCTTAAAACTAATGCTATAATCACTAGGATGTATTCCTTTCTTATCAAATACTTTAGCGCCTTCTAAGATAATAGGAAGACGTTCCTGTATGAAAACGTATAGTAATGTAAGTCTAACAGACAGACCTATATACATTCATTGTTGTTGCATAAAAGTTTGGTTCACCTAAATGTTTTTTAATATTATAGTTAAGGCTTCCACATAACCTAAATGTTTTTTTAACAAGATGCATGTGTAAACTTAAAACATAACCATAATAGCAAAGGTTTCCACATCAGAGGTCAATTGCAGCAACACAAAGGGTTCCACAGCAAAGGTCACACTTGCAAAATCTGTATGTATGGTTATGAAATACAAGTATTATTTTGTGGTATTTGACTTTCTAAAGTCAACTATCCTATGACGTTAATTCAGTTGGTAAAGTAAAATTTATTCATGTAGTTATTTCTTTATTAATTTGCAAAACAACAAATTGTTTCATTGTTATTATCATAACCATAACAACTTCACCAGAAGAACACCTTGACAACATAAGACCACATAAGACAAAAGAATACAAACTTAATAACTAGAACACAAAAGAAGAGTTTGACAGAAGATGATAGTGAGCACTAAACATAACATGACTGAAGGATTACTGACGGCGAAGCTTAGCAATGAAAGAGATTTTCTTCACGACCTTTAGTTGAGTTTCACTTATTGATTTCATCAACTCCGTACATTTCTCCAACTCATAATCCTGAAGCTCCTTAAGCAATTTGTAAGACTCAGCAAGAACAATTGACACATGCAAAAATATTTGCGTCTCTAACATTTGCTCTCGCCTCTCTTGACAACGAACAATCAACTGTTGGCACATTGCATAAGTTTCCCTAACTGTCCTAAAATCTCTTTCATTGTCAATCTCAAACAACTTAATCATCATGTCTTTCACTAGAAGGGAGTTTGCAAAAATTGTTAGGCGGTTAAGCAGAGACATTGTAGTGTGTAAGGTAGTTTTAAGTGCGTGTACACATGTTTTTGAATAGAATGTGTATTGAAAATGGGTGGGTTGTAAACCAAATAAATAGAGAAATAATAAGTAATGACAATTAATTGATAGGTAAAATTATAAACAATTGGGTCATTTCAAAGAAGAAGATAATGCCAAAAATAATTAATTGTGATTAGAAGGAATAAAATGATATTGGCAGCTATGTTGAACAAGTCAAAAGGTTTCCTGGCAAATCATGATATTTTAATCTGATTAAACTACCAAATGATAATGGGAGAGTTGTACTTAATTGAAAAGAAATTAGTTTCAAACCTATGGAATGGCTCTGTACTTAGTTGCAAACCAATCTAGCAACTAACAAGTGTTGCTTAGTTTAAAATCAGGAAGTGTATACTTTAGTTTCCCTTTGGTTATTGGTAAATTTATATATGATTTATTCAAGATTAAGCAAATGCTAGGAAGTGTAATAAACCATAGAGGACTAAACCACATCATAAAAATAGTTGAAATGCTAGGAAGTATAATAAACCATACATGAATAAACCAAACAGAGAAACATAAAATATAAAATGTACCTGTAAACATTCCCGAACTAGGACATACCAATCGTGGCACTCATAGTCGTACGTGTCTCCGCTATCATAGAAAGTGACCAATCCAGACAGTATATCTAAGTGGGCAAGACACCAATGCTGACCCGTTTAATTAATGGGAATAAAAACCTATAGCGTTTAAAATCATTCTTAGGTTTATAATATTGCAGATATTATAGTTGCTTACAAATAAATAAATGTAACTGATTATACACACTAGGTAATGTAGGAACCAAAATAAATGGAAGGGCCTTAGGTAATGTAAGTGTTTATGTACCTGATCAATATCGCTTCATGGAGCGGCATACTTATCACCGTTTGCATAAAGCAAGGGCATGATGTTTTGCAGAATTAGCTGAACAAAGTAACAACTAACGATGGCCCATTTAGCATTCTCATGTCTCCCATGCCACATATAGTCGACCCACAAGTCTATGTGCTGTCAATAACGGAAATAAAATTTAGCACTATAAAAAACGTAACCAAAAAGTTTATTATTAAAAATTATTTCATTAGTTGGTCTATCAATACTAACCTCTTCACTTAGCCAACCTTTGCGACTAGGGTCTAAGCACACTAATCTAATCCAGAAATCCCTATATACTGTATAATCATCGCTCTATGAGAACATACATTTAAGGTGCCCTGGTTGACCAATAAATTTTTAAATATCATCAGTTAACCAAACTGTTTTCATTGAATGAAACAATCATGAAACATCCTACATAAAAGATAAGTGTATAAATTAAAAAACCTGATAGAAGGTAACTAGTAATCGTAAAACATAGTACAGAAATAGTATACCTCAACCCATGGTTTAAGTTTTGGCGGTATTTTTTATTCTTAACCCAACTTTCTTTCGGCTTTGTTTTGTTGGTCACTGAATGGACATCATTCCTCATGGTAGGTGTAAACTTGCCCAATATGTTTCTAACATGAGTTGAATTCATAAACTCAAGACGCTTTCTTTTGTTCAACTCCACAATCTGCAACTTCTTCTCTTCTTCCAACCTCATCCTCTTTGCCTCTTCCTGCCTAAAACTCTTCTACTGTTGAATTCTCTTTTCCTGTTCCGAACGCATCCTTTCTTCTTCTTCCAAACACAATCTCAATTCCTCTTCAACAAGATAATCCTGTAAATAATAAGTCAATCATTGTTACATATTAAGTAAACAAATAAGTAAAAAACATAAAATTACATGTTTATTACATTAGTAATATCTTTATCTAAATCATGTGGGTTAATCAAATCTTGAAATACGATATTTAGTGATTCAAGAAAGTCAATGCTCAGTCTGGATAAATCCTTATTAAACTGCAACCTCTGTTGTGAAATGAAATGTAAATTTAGAACAAATAAACAACGTTTGTTGCAAGGGTAAAATAATGTAGTTTTTAAGTATACCCCTAGTTTATGGTTTCTTTCAAGTGCAAGAACCTGCAAACGATGAACTAATATTAAACTATAAAATTTAAAAACATTACGATTGACTATTGAAGTTGATATAAATTAAGATAAAACCTGAATAATAGTCTCAAATTTGAAAACACGAAAATTTAGCTCGCTAATTACTCGATCCGTAAGACATCTATTTTTAAAAAGCTATCACTCGTGCAAACACTACAACTTTCTTTGAAACTTGTAGACAGACGTTTGTGTGACTTCTCCAACTTTAAAAGATAAGATTGAAAAAGGGTGTGATGTTCTATGACCAGAGGCTTGGGAACGTGTTGTTGAAAAAAAGCATTTCTATGTATCCACCACGAAGATTCATACTCAGCTCTAGTAGGTCTGATATCAGTAGTTGTCTGAGACTCCTAAATATATTATAAACATATTTTCTTAGATATAGCAATAAAAAAGGGTTGAAATACTTATTAATGTTATTTAAAGGTATATGCTTTAACCTGTGCAAAAAGGTAACAACAATCGGATCTTTTGAATATCAACTTTTTAGACCACCCAAGTGCTCTTGGTATAACTTGAGGGTGATTAATCCACCAACGATTACATCTTTCAAATGACTCTAAAATCCAAATCTAAATAATATACCAATGTATAGTTATTAACTTATAGCATCTTTCTAATTTTACTCGTGAACAAAAAAATTTCAAAATGTAAGTAACTAGTTTACCTGGAAAGCAAAAACAAAACCAGCTAACGTATATGTAGGAACATACTTGTGGTCTTTCTTCAAGCCTAAATAGTGCGCATGCTATGCTTTAGTATTACATTCTTTATTGCATCGTACAAATGTGTCCATACATGCCCTCCATGGAAAAACATTCCAAGCTTCAAGATTTTCAACCAACCCGAACAGAGTATCATCTACCGGGCATGTCAACAACCGACCCATAAAGATAACCTCTAAAGCTAAAAAAGGCAAAGGCGTATTGAGTCCCCATCGCATAGCTTACCAAACATCTCCTCATCCTCAATAACACCAATAACATCTAAGTTGGTTACAATTAACCCTACCTTATACGGGAAAACCTTATTACGAAACTTTAATTCACCAGAGGTATATAAACCAAAGCTTATTGTTCCAAACCGCCTACCAGTAATAAGAGCAAACGCTGGACGACCAAACTGCTGACTATGACCTTCAAAATAATATATCAGGGGCATATCATTATGAGAATCGTCGACTTTATGCTGTTTCCGTAGCATATAATCTATGAGTTGTGGTTCATGGTTAAAATACATTAGATCCAACCAACGTCCAAAACAAGTACTCCTAAACAAGTTTCGTCGATTCGCATCTAACTTTTGGTTTATTAACCAAAAGTAGTTCAATTTACTTGTAACGATGACTTTGGAATCAAATTCCTAAAATAGAATGAAAATAAACTACATTCAAGACCAATAATCATAATCTAGTAAATAATGAACTTGAACAACAAAATAACCATAAAACATTAACTAAAAGGAAGTAATCATAATCTGAATCTGCTTTTTATCGCAAACCTTAACCGATAATCAAACGCATAACAACAATTGACTTAAATGGAGTAGACGTCAGGTTAACCTCTTTTGATGTAACAGCTTAAACAGTAATCAAAGCGATTGACTTATATAACACGCTAAATGTGATTTAAACCTACATCTTTAATGGATATCATAAATAAGAAAAAAAGTATGATTAATAAATTATTAAATAGACGTATTTACTTACCCTAGAATACCACATTTTTTTGATCTAAAATGAAGAACTGGATTTGTTGTTCACAATGATGATGAACATCATTAAGGGCGAGGATGATGATGAAAAATGTTATGGCGGAAGATGATGACGATAATAATGGGTAAAAAATATGATGAAGATGATTACAGATCTGGAGAGAGCGAGAGAGGATGAAGACGGAATATGAATATTTATTTTTTTGTATTTATTAGGCTTTATGAAAAATAAGTGTGTATTATACACACTTTACAAAATACTTTTTGTATTATACCAAAAAAATAATAAAAAGTACACCTACTAACTAGTTGCCCCAAAAATAAAAAATTAGGTTGACCCAATGTACAAGTTGCCCTTAGGGGTGTTAACGATCTGAGCCGAGTCGAGTTTTGGCCTAAACGATACCTCGTTTATTAACTACTCGGCTCGAGCTCGAATAAACTTTTTAAAATTGTCTCGAGCTCGAATATTTTTTTGTTGTTCGAGCTCGAGCTCGAAGCTCGTTTAATATTTTGATTTTTTTTTATGTACTCATACAATAAACTAACTTTCAAGCTTAAGATGCTCGTATAAAAGATCAAACTTGATGGCTCGTTTATTAACTCAAGCTCGAGCTCGAAAACCCGTTTACAATTATAAAAATTGTTTTAATGCTCAAATTAAATTTATCTAACTTATAAGCTCAACAAAGCTTGTTTATGAACACACAATAAATCTATACTCCTTAGGTTGAACGTAATGGGAGAGATTTATTCGGTCGGTCATCCTATGTGGATAAGACCAGACGCGTTTCATGCCATTACTATAGAAATGGGAGACCGCGGTCTACCCTGACCTTTCAATTCTTTTGTTCGTGTATGAGACCGAACAAATGGAAATGAATGCAAACAAAGAAAGTAGTTGTGGGCCACATTAAATGAACAGTCTGAACTTTTTTTATAATAAACATTTAAAATTTTAACCCTTAAACCTTATTAATGTAATGTTTAAAAAAAATTTGTTTGGTGTCCTTTGCGGTCACCACTACATGTGTTTGGTCACTGTGTGGTCTAAGAGAGAGAAAGCTGAGTTGGCGCTGACGTGGCGATCGCCTCTGCGGTCACCACTACATTCAGTCTAAAGGAGATTTAGGATTCTTTTTCAAGAGAATCTTGAAAGTTAAAAAACACTAAAATTTAATGTTAAGGGGATCTTGAATCTTCACATTAAAACCGTCTAATTAAAATGCTTGAAACCGTCTAATTAAATGTGAGAAAATTTTAAAACCGTCTAATTGAATGCTAATTGAAATGCGTTTCTAATTGAAATGCTTGGAAGATGGAAATGAATGTTAATTTCATTCAATGCTAAAGTTCAAATTACTCACCCATGCCTATATAAACAGGTGCATCATTCATCATTCAAGTAACAAAATGAGCAATT
The DNA here is from genome assembly GCA_026074375.1 of Tanacetum coccineum. Lineage (NCBI taxonomy): Eukaryota > Viridiplantae > Streptophyta > Magnoliopsida > Asterales > Asteraceae > Tanacetum > Tanacetum coccineum. The sequence continues at coordinate 8,390 of BQNB010117406.1, forward strand.
GGACTCGATAACAAAAAAACCATTCATGCTCAATCAGAAGCAGAAATAATGGTACGTTTTGTCCTAATATTGTGCTTGTTCTAATATTGTGCTTGTCTTAATACTGTGCTTGTATTTATATTTGTGTAGACTCATCCCAATTCTACTCTACATCCTATTGATGTAGAAAATTATGCAGAAGCAATGGTACGTTTTGTTTACTATTTGTCATAATATATTATGCTTGTTCTAATATTGTGATTTTTCTAATATTGTGTTTGCATTTGTATTTGTGTAGACCTCATCGATCTCACGCCTGATCTACTATCTATTGATGTAGAAAAATTATGATGCTTTCATTCGGATGATGAAGATGCAAGCTGAAAAGATGTTGTGGGCATCTTATATAGTATAGGAATGATAAATGAACTTATTAATAAAAATGTTATGTAACCAACACTGGATCAAAATAAATATTTTTTTTTTTTACTTTTTGATTTGAATACAGTAATTGTTTTCTGTCAATTAGCATTTATATAAGAAATGGTGCTTTAAAAACTGTGTTGATCATATAAATTACTGAGCCAAATTTGTTCTCTAAGTTTCTACAAAATCATCAAGTTTAGCATTCAAATCACTTAATATTGGTAAGAGAAATCATAAATTCAATTTGAGAAAAGAAAGTCAAATCATCTTAAGTTTGTCATGTCTTGAATTATATTTATTTATACGTTTATCTCTATGTGGAAAACTAAAATAGGGGGGGGGGGGGTGGGGTTTGAATAGTTTCTAATTATTTGGACTTTTAAATCTTGTTTAACACTTTGTTTGAAACTTTAATTGAAGTGATTAGATATGATTGTTTGATCAATTAAAAGTAAGTGATGTAAGAGTAAGTTGAAGAAGAGTGTAGAATGAGTTCACGGGATACACAAGTATTTATGTAGTTCGGCTATACAAGGACTACTTCCTTAACCATACTCCATGCCGAATCACCTACTCGAGAGTTTGTTAAACACTAGTCAACCGAGCTCCTTTCAATTGGGGAGAAGCCTCACATCGCATGGTACCACTTCTATAGGTTACAAAACGATGATTCAATGAATTTCCTCACACACGAGAATCGTAATAAACACAACTACACTTGATGTACAAACTAATTAATTACATACAATATATTCACAGCAAGATGATCTTGTGAATGAGTAAGATGTATCAAAGATCAAGTAACTTTTGAGGCGTGCTTGAAAACTTTCGCGTATTTGGCAATCTTTCTTGAAGTGAATTACCAACACAAGATTAGAAAGAGGTTGATAGAGACGAGAGAGGCATCAAATGGTTAGAGAGAAGATTTAGATCGAGGAAACGGTGTGTGAAAACTTGAGAAATGGCTTAGTAATTTATTAGCCATAAGTTTTACTGTAGGCGGTTCTTCCGTGGAGTGATGTTGACTAGGGGCACAGGCTTGCAAAACTAAAGGGCAAACCTGACCATACAGTAACTAAATCCGGGATTTTGATTTGCAAATTACTTGAGATAATCTTATGTAATCTTATCAGATTTTCCTTGGATTTGCTGCATTTGATTATATACTAAATGAAGTAATTAAATTAATAAGTGTAAGATGATTTTGTGCAAAGTTAGGGTTTAAAAAGATTTGTACACTTTGTTCAACGTTGCATGTTATTTTTCTACAATAGTTGGGAGGATAGTAAAGATATCATGTTTTAAGATAATAAGAGGTTTGTGAAAAAATGGTTTATTTGTTTTGTCTTTAATAAACCTTAGCCTAAGTTGATTGTAGAAACGTTTTGTTTAAAACCGGTTTATTTGTATTAACAATCTCCCCCTTTTTGTTGATGACAAAACATATTAGGCCAAAGGGATGATTAGATTTATATTTAAACTTGGTTACTTTCTCCCCCTTTTTGTCGAAACAAAAATGGAATGTAAATGTATGAGAAATGTAGAGATATTGTCAAGATGGAAAGCTCCCCCTTGATGAATGCTTGGTAACTAGGTAAACAATATGTTAGAAGCAATGAGATAGGCTCCCCCTTGCTTTGTTAGTTCCTGCAAAGAAAAGTTAGAGGTCCAAGAAATAGAAATGGCGTACTGTAGTACCGGCTAGCCGGTGCTGATTTATCAATGGCACCGGTTTGTTATCGACTGGCACTGACTGACTAAAGAAAAGTCAATGATCACGAATTTTACACATAATTTTTGAGAGATATCAAATGTCCCAAGCATTAATCTTTTTATCAGGTACAAAATACATAAGGATTATACATAACTTAGATGAGCAAAGAGATTTTTATGAGGTTCTAATGAATCTACTTTAGTTTTATTCTTACTACTTAAGTCTTTTTATTGATGTTGTGAGTTATGACAATTTAGGCGATCCGAGAATGTGGTTTGAGAATGATCTCATTTTCTCTATTGGAGTTGTCGGACCAAGACTTGAGTTCTTTGGCAATGTTCACAAAACATCTCATGGGTGAGCAAAGGAAAAGGGTTGTTAGGTCCCAATGGCGAAAGAGGTGGGAGTTGAGACGGTGGAGGAGGCAAGCATTGTGGAGGGAGAGGAGGAGGTGTTGGTTCTAACTCCGGAGTTGGCGAAGGAAAAGTAGAGTCATGGGAGGAATAGGAGGTGGCTCATTTGCCAAAAGTTCAATGGTTGCAAATGATGGTCTAGGAGGTGATGGATTCGTTGTTGATGGTGGAAGATCACCTAGCACATCAAGTAAAGATGAAGAAGATGGTGGAGTAGAGAACAAGAGTTCAATGGGATCAAGGTTAATAGTTACCGGTGAGGTGGGCATCGATGGTTGAGTAGGTAAGCGTGGTGTTGGCGAAGACAATAGAGGAGGAGTCAGTTAAACTTAGGAGTAGCAAGCACTTTTCATTGGTCGTTTGTTTGTTTGTATTGATTGGAGATAGTGATGGAGTGGTTATTAGAGAAGTTGGTGGGGCTCCCGATGTGTAGTCCGATGGTAGAGAGAATGGTTGATAGGGAGGAGAAGAAGTTTTGGATTAACAAAGCAACATGGCCTAACACTAATTCTTGCGGTTCGTTTTAGATTAGTTTTGTTCTCTTTAGGCATTGGTAATACAAGAGAGGTAGGAGTGAAGGAGAAGAGCAAAAACCGGTCCACTATTTATAGAAGTTAGATTTGAGGTGGAATTAATGTTTTAACTTGTTTACTTTTAGTTAAAATCTAATGATTAGATTATGACAAAGGTCAACTTCTATTCTTAGAGCCTAAGTGATGTGACAAGGAGGGAAAACTTAGATTTAGATTTGAAAAGTTCGTATATTAATAGCTGAGAATAGTCCTGCCGGTGCTGCCGGTGCTATTTTAAAAAGGGCACCGGTTTGAAATCTGAATGGCACCGGTCGACGGGCAGACAGGGTTTTTGTAGTAAGTTTTAGAGTAAAGTTTTGATATGTTGGAGGTGTAGTTTTTCTCGACTCGAAGACAGAAAAATTTGTTTTATTTTAAGAGAAAAACCCTAAGCCTCCTTTTAATGTAGCTATAATGAACGTGTTTGAAACAACATACTGACCATGTGTTTCTTTGTATGCGTTCACGCGACAAGTCATACAAAAACGTTTTTATTTGTATTAAACAATGTAGTAAGAGGTAATAAAATGATTTGACACAAATGAGGAGGTATTTAAGAGAAAAGTTTTAAGCGTTTGGATTTTAGATTTCTAAAGTTGCGTAAGTTGGAATAGGTTCATTTGAGCAAGTAGATTTAACATGACCCCAACATTGCATGTGTGAGATGGATGTCAAGGTTATATTCTTTTCATCTTGGAAAAGGATATAGATATTTTCATGTTTTATGTTGGTAAAACATGTGGAGTAGAAGAAATATCTTGAGAGGGTACTTGATATTTTTTCAAGCTCCAAGCAAATAGTATGTCCGATTTCTTGCTCAATCTCAAAACTGTCAAGATGATCGAATTTATGATCCAAGTCATAATTTGAATAATGAGTTGGATTACTACTCAAGAAACATCTGAGCTCCTGAAACACTCATTTTAAAGAAAGCAAATCAAAGATTTATGAAACATATTCAAAAAAAAACTAAAAGAAGTACTAAGAGGGATTCATGATTTCTATTCTTGCTCATGAAGCGAAAGGTGTCATGGAAATCATTTTCTTTCTAGTACTGAAGGTTATTTTAGAACTTGAGATCTTAAGGTTCTTTGATTAAGGTTTCCTATAAAGGTTCCTAAGGGATGATCTTTAGATTCTTTGATGTTTGAGATTTGTTTGTTTAATGGTTCATTTTCCTTGACTTTAAAGTCTTTACTTTGTTTTTCTATGATGTCGACTTCTTGTAAGTCATCATCTACTAAAGGAGGTGAATTAGGAGGATGAGTTTCATCAAACTTAACATTGAGAGATTCTTCGACCTTCATGGTTTCTTTATTTAGAACTACATAAGCTTTACTATTAGGGGAATATCCTAAGAAAACACCTTCGGTCGATTTAGGGTCGAATTTGGTAAGGTAGTCTTTGGTATTTAAAATGAAACATTTACAACCAAAAACTTTGAAGTATTCTAAGTTGGGCTTTCTACCTTTGAAAAATCTCTAAAGGGTTTTCCGAGGAAATGTCTAACTAGAATCCTATTTAGAATGTAGGTGGAGGTGTCAACGGCATTACACCAAAACTTTTGAGGAATTGATTGTTCATTTAGCAATGTTCTACTCATTTCTTGTAGTGTTCTATTCTTACGTTCTACTACCCCATTTGATTGAGGAGTACGTAGAGCCGAAAAATTATGAGTAATGCCATTAGCATCACAAAAAGCTTCGAATAGTACTTCATTATCAATATTCCTCGACCATGATCAGTACATATTGAAATAAGGGGCAACACTTTTGGATTTGCATATTTTACTTAGAATTTCAGAAGAATCAAAGCTTCATTTTTATGTTTTTAAAATCTTGTTCAAGTGTATCTTGAATAGTCGTCAACAATGACCAAAGTGTAGAAGTTGGCCTCTAGTAAATTCTGAACAGTCGACGGACCAAACAAGTCCATATGCAAAACGTTTCTAGACATAATAGAAGTAGAAACATGTTTTTTAGCATTATGGCTTTCATGTACTGGTTTTCCAACCGTTGCATCTTTTTCTTCTTGTTATTTAATAATAAGCGTTCGCAAAAAGTGTTTTTCATAATGAAGTTTTGGTAAGTTTCTAACAAGCTCTTTAGTTGATAAGGATTGTATAAGTTGCATATTAAGCGTGTCCCAATCTTCGATGCCTTCACGTCGATAGTATCATCTATAGATGTTAGACAAAGGGCGTCTTTTGGTGAGTTCCCCATTTTCATAATGTAAAGGCCATTTTTCCTAATTCCTTTTCCTATGGTTATGTCCTTTTAATTATTTCGCTACCGGTTTCACTAAATAGTACCTTGCACTTTTTATCGCAAATTTGACCTATGCTAAGAAGATTAAAACTGAGATTTTCTACGCCCCTCGATACATCATTGAGGTGAGATTTTTGAGGTTATAAGGAAATTGTACCTTTGCCGATGATTCGGCTTTTAGTGTTTACCAAACCAACACGTTTACCTAACACTCAAAAGTTTATTAGGTGAGATGAGATCTTTGTTTCCCGTCATTATGTCTAGTAAACCACTATCTTGGAATCCATTCATCGGGTCAAGTTTCACCTTTTGAGTACCTCGTTTTGTGTGTGCCATGAGAACTAATCTCTTCTTTCTTTGTGTCTTCATCCACTATCGCTCCAACTTTCGACAACGAATGCCTTTTGATCTCCGAAAGAGTTTTTGGGACAATCACTAATGAAGTGATTTGGATCACCACACTTGAAGCATCTTCGATCTTCCCTTTTATCTTCCTTGATTTTTCGAAAGTTCTTTTTGTCGTCATAGGGTTGTCGGTACAACTTTCCTCCTTCTTCTAAGCATTTCTTGAATATCCCTTACAGCCATTGCATATTCCTCATCATTACTATCCGAGTAGATGTATCCAGCAATCACTAAGACTTGTCCTTGCTTTAAGTGCGAGAGACTTGTAATTTCTTTCTTGTTCTTTGTAATCTTCAAAGTCCTTCTCAAGAACTACATCATTGACTTTGAGGTTTCACACGTTTATTATTAAATGTTGTCTCGAGATAGCTTTGACAAGTCTTTGGATTCCTCTATCGGCTGTTACCTTTCGGTCGCCATTTCGATGGCGAGTGCCCACATCAAAGAATTTCCAAAACCTGGTTAACGACTTGAAAAAGATTCATCAAGTGCTTTAAGAGAAGTAATAATGGTATTAAATCTAGAAAAGGCACAACAATGGTTTCATCATCGGTAATCGTAAACTCCTCGTATTTTTAAACAAAAAGATCTATTTTATTTATCCTTAACTTATTTCTGTTACCTTGATGAGTAGTTATTAAAGAATCCAAATATTTTGAGTCGTTGTCTCACATGAAAATTCTTTACATTATTCTTTTTAGGTAAAGCATTGATAAAAACCATTTTTGGTTCATAATTTTTGGGAAAGAATTTTCTTGTGATTTCACTCAAGTTTTTCATATGGTGTAACAACATCCTTGCCATCCTTGTCTTTGATGGTAGGTTTGTAGTTACCTGAGCTATGATATACCAAAGATCAATATCCTTAGACTTCACGTAAGTTTCAAAACGGTTTTTCCAATATATAAAACAATTTGCCTCGAAGAGAGGTGGTCGTTGCATAGATTGACCTTCTTTGTAGTTTTCCGAATCCATAATCGTTTAAAGATTTAAAATACAATTTATTTTAAAAACTTTGATAACCTAGCTTTTATCCATTGTGAAAACTAGAAGGGAGGGGGGGTTTTGAATAGTTTTCTAAAAATATTTGGCCTTTTAAAACTTGTTTAACACTTTGTTTGAAACTTTAAGTGAAGTGATAGATATTAATGTTTGATAATTAAAAAGTAAGAGATGTAAGAGTGAAGAGAAGATAGAGTGTAGAATGAGTTCACCGGGACACAAGTATTTATAGTGGTTCGGCTACAAGGACACCTTCCTTGCCCTACTCCACTCCCCGAGTCACCTACTCGAGAGTTTGTTAAACACTAGTCACCGAGGTCCTTTCACTTGGCGGAGAAGCCTCATAACGATGGTACACTTCTATAGGTTACAAAGATGATCACCGAATTTCTCATACACGAGAATCGATAATAACACAGCTACACTTGATGTACAACTAATAATACAACAATAAAGCACAGCAAGATGATCTTTTGAATGAAGTAAGATGAATCAAGATCAAGAAACTTTTAAGGCGTGCTTGAAACTTTCACGTATTTGGCAATTCTTTTCTTGAAGTGAATTACATACACAAGATTTAGAAAGAGATGCTAGAGTGAGAGAGAGAGAGAGAGAGATCAGTTGGTTAGAGAGAAGATTAGATGAGAAAAGGTGTGTAAAAACATGAGAAATGGCTTGGTATTTATAGCCAAAAGTTTTACTGTAGGCCGGTTCTTCCGGTGCTATTGACAGAGGGCACCGACTTGCAAAACTAAGGGCACCGGCATACAATAACTAAATCCGGATTTTGATTTGCAAAATCTTGAGATATCTTGTGTAATCTTATGAGATTTTCTTTGGATTTGCTGCATTTGATTATATACTAAATGAAGTGAATAAATTAATAAGTGTAAAATGATTTTGTGTAAAGTTAGGGTTTAAAAAGATTTGTACACTTTTTCAAGTTGCATGTGCTTTTCTACAAAGTTAGGAGATAGTAAAGAAATCATGTTTTGAGATAATAAGAGGTTTGAGAAAAATGGTTTGTTATGTTTTGTCATTAATAAAACCTTAGCCTAAGTTGATTGTAGAAACGTTTTGTTTAAAACCGGTTTATTTGTATTAACACTCTACTCCTATAAGGAATACATTTGCGCAATACTTGAATTTCACAATTCAATCTGAAACCTTGGAAACCTGAAAGTTAAAAAATCTAATTTTTGAAATGTTAAGAATTTAATACATGTAGATGTTGAGAATTATTACACGTTTAGGGCTTTTATTGGAATGTTGAATGCTAATTTTAGGAAGAGATGGAAATGAATGCTAATTGAAATAGCAGTTTTAATTGAATTGCTGAAAGTAAGGAAAATTTTAAAAAGCGTCACATTATTAAATGTCAAATAAATCCTAATTGATAACTATAACTTGGAAAGTTGACAAAAACGATTTTATTTTAGGCTAATGTTTGAAACTTAAAATGCATGCTTTTATTCTTGAAATGTTGTAACCCTTGACTTTAATAACTTATATTACAAATTATTAAAATATTACAAATATATATAGGGAATGATTTGAGAAAGTTAGAAATTTATATTACGAATATAGAAATGATTTGAGAAAAGTTGAAAACAAAAGAATGCATTTTAAATGATGAAAATAAAGTAGAAACTTATGCCAATCGTGTAGAAATATATGAATGATTTGAGAAAATTTATGTCAATCATGTATTTGTGGGTTGAAAGAGTTCAAACCTAAAATTTGATAAGTATAGAAATGATTATATAAAGTAAAAACAGTGTATTTTGGTTATTTGTCAACCATGTATTCTACTTATTTTCCGGAAAAGATTTTATAAATTCTTATGCTAATCGAAATTGATTTTCAATAAATAGTTTTTCAAACTTTACACATATGTTTCCATTATCTTTATTTATGACATTTATTTTTCTTTACTACATATATAAATGATTTACCTCAATTTTTTGAAATTTAAGAATCTTGAGAATTTAAAATGTTTAAATGGCAACGCTCTAATACTTGATTTGAAATTTGTTTGAAAAGAAAAAGAAATGCATTGATGAGACGGTTTCAATGCAATTTTCTTAGAATTTGTAATTTTTATATGACAAAGATGTGGTTAAGTACATTAAAAACATAGTTAACCTTTTTATTAGAAAACTCAATTATGAAACTTTCATTACATGTTCTTTCTATAGTTAATCATAATAGTATGAATAGCAAGCATATCTAAATAGATCTTTGACAAGTCTCCTTTTACTACATATAAATATATAATAAATATATAAATATATAACAAAGAGGATAATATCAATGATAGTAGTATAGTAACCGGAAGTATCGGTCTCTCACTCCGTTATCTACAAAGTTTAAAATCGGACCCGGGTCGTTTTTCCCCGGCAGCGACGCCAAAAATTGACAAGATCCTTTTACTACATATAAATATATAAATATATAATAAATAGGATAATATCAATAGTAGTAGTATAGTAACCGGAAGTATCGGTTTCTTGCTTCGTTACCCACAAAGTTTAAAACCGGACCTGGGTCGTTTATCCCCGACGAGTAGAGATGGCAAAAAAACTCCGAACCCGACGGAGAATCCGATATCCGACTCCGATCTGACCTGGGAATCCCCGAGTTGACCGGCTATGGGGACGGGGGTGGAGAATCCCCGATAATAAAAAGCGGGTATGGAGGCGGGGATGGTAATACCCTCGGGTCCCCAAACCCGTCCTCGAATATTTTTAATGTATATATATAATTATATATCTGTAAAATAATTGAAATACTATTAGAAGTTAAAAAATATCCCTTTTGAAAATTAACTTCCAGTAAGAACTCTCGCATGTTAATGTTGATACTGGCCTGAATGTTAATTTTGTTAATGTTATCGGGAATCCTTGGATTGTCTTATTTTTATGGTTGCACAATTTTAAATGTATTTTAATTTATTAATTTTGTAACATGGAAAAAGCCCCCGATTCCATTGGGGGGGGGGGGGTGAAAAAATAATATTTTTTTTTTTTTTTCCCCCCGTTCCCCGTCCGGGGTTGGGGATGGTTTGTAATCTTGTAAAAACCCGATGGGGATGGGGACGGGGATGGGGATAGATATTGAACTTCGGGGATGGGATGGTATAAACCATTCCCCGCAAACCCGGCCCCGTTGCCATCTCTACCGACGAGGTGTGAAATTGACGGCCACGTTATTGGTTTGACTCTTGGATGCTTGAATAATCAAAGATTTAATTGGGTTTTCTAAATCTACAGGCAATTATGAAAATTTAAACTAAGGTATGCTTAAAACTACGGGAAAAACTTAAATAGGCACGGGAATTTAAACCTAAAACTACGGGAAAGCATAAAAAGGCAAATTAATATCCTAAAATTCTACAGGAAGCATAAATAAGGAATAAAAGGAAAACCTAAGTCTACGAAAACAGAAAAATAAAGGCAAATAAACTTAAAACCCAAAAACGAGAACGGGACTTAAAAACGAACGCGACTTAAAACCTAAATTATCGAATTTTTATCCTAAAATGATTATTAAATTTTAATAAGCCCTAAGTGACTAAAAAGTAAGAACAAAGAAAACTAGACCAAAAACGGAAGTAAATTAAGCTTAAAACGAGAACGGGATTTTGCAAAAACAACCCTACGGATGCAAATTTATTTTTCCTAGGTCCTAAACGATAAAAGAAAATTTAAAAAAAAAATTTTACTTTTATTTTTTTATTATGAATTAATTACGAAATTAAACTAAAAATATTATTAAAAATATAAAACTATTTTAGAAAAATATGAAAAATTCAAGAAAAGTGCTAAATACTACAAAGATCGTATGGAAATTAAAAACTGGAAAAGTGCTTAACGAAAAAGCTGAGAAATAAGCTAAAAGGCTCAAATAAGCTTATTGGGCCAAAACGCCCTTAAGAAATTAATTGTGCAACATTAAACCAGATGGCCCTACTGGCGCTACTGGTTAACGAGTGTGTTGTGTAGGACGTTTGTTGTGAAAGGGGAGGTCATGGGTTCGACCCCCATGGCCTACCCTTTTTTTGAAAATATTTTTTTTTTCATTTCTTCTTTTTACAAATTTATAAAACTGACAAATATAACAAAGTTTAATAAAAACACTTTTTGTACAAGTTGCAAATAAGCTGGTGAAAAGCACAATTAAGCTGACAGTTCACTTGTTTTACACTGAGTAACAAAAGCTAAGCAAATTTGCTAATTTAGAACTATTAAGCATAAAGGAAAGGCAAATAAGCTAAGGCATTTAACTAACTAGACCTAATAAGCTAGAAGATCAAAAATAAGCACAACAAATAAGCTGGAAAAGGCAACAATAAGCAGGCAGAAATGGCTAAAAAAACACTAAGCAGCTAAGGGCTTAACTGTTGGGCTTTTCTAGTGAAAATAAGCAAAAGAAAAAGGGAAATAAGCATAGACAGATGAAGAATAATACCTATTAAGCATCTAAAAACAAAAATAAGCAGGTAAACTAAGTAGCAAAGGGATGAAAAGGCTAATAAGCTAAGAGGCTAAATTAGGCAGACAAGACAGCAAATGGCACTTTTGGGCTTAATCATAAGCAACATAAAGGATCCTTTTGAGAAAAAGACTTGTACTAGCTTAAAGCCTGAACAATAAGCTACAAAAATCTATAAAGAAAAAGGGGTTTGAAATAAAGCTAGACCATGAAAAAGGCAAGGGAAAAAGGCTGCTTATACTCAGTGCATACTGAGTTTTTGAACTTTTTGAAAAGACAAAGGGGGCTTATTCAGCCTTAAAAATAAGCTGTAAAAAATGACTAACATGTAAATTAAGCTTAAACAGATAAACATCATACTAAAAACTACCTATGCTAAAATTTAAGACTTTTAAACACACATTAACTGGTTTAAATTTGAGATCAAAAGGTGGCTTTTGAGCTTGGAAGACAACACTTGGACAGCTTTGACCAAAAACTCAAATGGCAATGCATACTCAAACTATCTTATTTACTACTGCATTCTAACCTTAAAGACAACACTCAGACAATACTTAAAAGGGTTTTTCACAAATTCAATCAAATAAGCTTTGTAAATCTGTTGTGACTTAACAGTTTTACACATTCAATAGACAAAAACCAAGAGCAACCTTAAGGACTTAAAAGACTTGAAAAACAGGTTAACACAACTAAAGGAGGCTTATTACAAGTGACTTAGTGACCTAAGAAATTTTTATACTAGTTTTGACCCGTTTTGGGTCTTAAACCAAACACCCTCTTAAATTTTGGAAAACATGGTTTTACTCATTTTTAAACTGTAAAAAGGAATTTTAAGCTTGAACTGTGTATAACCAGGTTAACACTAAGTCATATGAACATAAACAAATAATATTCATCAAGATTTGAGAGACCAAATAAAGCTTGAACACGGGAACAATTCAACAAAATGTAAAAGATAATTTTTGCAGATAACTTAAATTTTCATTAAAACATACATGATTACAAAAGCTTAAAGACATAAATTTTCATACAAGAAAGCATAAATTAAGACATAAAAGTAAAAAATTAAAGCTACAACTAAAACTACTCCTAGATCCTACATACTTTTCATCTTCTGTCTTCTTCTCTTTATATAGGCAGCTGGTCCTCAACTTTGTGCTTGTTGTGAGAGTGAAAACCAAGCACCAATCTTGACCCTTAATTTTGAGTGATGCCCAATCCAATTCAATCCGACCCTTGATTTTGTGTCCAATAGAAAAGCTTAAGATTGCCAACGTGTAAATTTGTTGTTTAGTGGTGAAGAGTTGTCTGTTTTTGGACTAGGGTGAAGGATTTTGGAAGTTAGTTGCAGGGTAAAACAGTGCACGTGAGGGGGGGAAAGAGATGTACAGGGATTGGGTTTGTGTTTTGGCGGGAATAAGAGGTATAAAAGGGTTAGGGGTGAGCAGGGTAAAATTTGAGAAAATTGTCACAATTGGTCCCTCAAGGTGTGTGTTGGGTTTGCAGCCATCATCTTTGT
>BQNB010117407.1:0-12535 GCA_026074375.1 Tanacetum coccineum
CCTGAGACATTACTCTAAAGTGACTAAAACAGACAATTTAAATACTTTTCATCTTTGATACAGTGTTATATCACAAGTGGTAAATAAGTGTCACTTACAAATACCAAAATGAATAAAAGGAAGCAAACTATGAAAATAAAAACTCGACGTATTCTCAAAATCAAACAAGTGTTGCATTATTTAGCATCGTTTTTTAGCAAAATAAGAATTTGCTTAAAGAGGCTTGACACTTTTGTTCCTACTAACGGTACAATATCACAAGTGATAAATAACATTGATTACACCAAACTCTTCGTAGTTACATTTTATCACCTGTGATATTTCTCATATGTCGAATACCAGAATTAATGTCACATAGATACTCTTCATCTTCCTTACAGTATTATTTCAGACGGGTTTAGCATTGGATTGATGTGTATACTATGGAAGAAAAAGTCAAAAGAACTATGTGTATACTATGGAAGCAAAAGTCAAAAGTGACAATTTTGGTGTACAAAATCATAAAGGTTCTAAACAAGTTTGGTTCAAACAACTTGCTCGTGGTGTTAAAATAGAAGTCCATGAGTACATGTTGATGACCGTGTTTGGTTTGAGGTAGAACTACAGGGAGCTCAAGGAAATCATGAAGATGAGACTTTTCAGGTTAGTAACGATGATGCTGAAGTGGCTTAAAGAAAGTTGGAGGGCAGTCAACTAAAAGAAAAAGGTAACATGAACTGCTTAGTAAAGCAGCATGAAAGGTTACACCTTGGTAAAAATGTATGGCATGCATTATGTAAACCAAAGTAATTGGTCAAGAGGGTGCAGAGGGTAATGCTGCTGAAAAAAGGAAAGTAGGGGAGTCTTAGAAAGCTAATTTAGGAAAATTACTGAAGTACGATGCCTAGTCGACAAGGTAGTCCCTGATTTGAGGTTCTAGCATAAGGGAAAGGTGCTAAGTATCGTTTATGTTAAAGTGTTAATCGTAAGATGAAAATTCAAGGATATTAAGAGCAAAATTAACATAGTTAGGGGTTTAAGTGTACCTTGTAATTCGATTAGGTATTAGACTAGAATTAAGAAGTGTTTAGCTTGCCTTGCAATGCAAGGAAGGCCTTATGGCCGGTTCATGTATAAGGGTCGTTGAGGTCTGATAAACCAACTACTACATGGTTTCTTTAACCCCTCATCTCTATAAATAGAGGTGAGGGGGATGCTAGTTCTTAATGTTCTTCTCTAATTGAAATGTAGACTTTATTGGTTATAAACAAATGGGTCTTCGAGTAATAAATGTGTGCATAAACATTTGGTTATACTTTGTAGGTTTTGATTCTTCAGAATCTGTAAAAAAAAAGTCGATTGGTTTTTAGGTTTGGGTGTCTTGGTTCGATTGAAGCTAAAACTTCTCGTTTCCTTTTTCGACAATCCAGGTTTGTTGCCGAGTTTTATCCAACAACCACCGTAGCTCTTGATACCACTTGTTGAAAAATTATGACAATAATCTGAAGATCAATATGCGGAAACACTAGATCATGTGTATGTCGAGCACAAGTAGAAACCTTAAATTGTTAACCCATTGAAGAACGAACAAACAAGACGAGCAATAGTACTACAAAGTCTTATCGAATGATTACGCTAACCACGAATCGTTACAAGGAAAACAATGACATGAGTATGTATGCCTCACCTCTTCACCTCTATTTATAGAGATAACATAAGAACAAGTCGTATCTGACCTAAAAGACAATCAATAACCAACTCAAACTAAGCAGGATGTTTACTTGGCTTCCAAGTCAAGTAAACTTACATAAAGAAACTAACACAGCCGGCTAACCATCTATACTAAACATATTGGACTAACTAGTTTACCAATAATACTAACATTTACTATCACATGTTTAGCCATAAGGAGTTAAGGAGAACACTTGCATAAGATAAATTTCAACCGTACTTTTTGAAAATTCATCTCCAGTCGCGACATCCAACACGGCCCGGTTTGATCATAAAGCTACACACGTAGCTAATTATACGAATCCCATTTACACTTTTAATTAATCATATTTTAACCTTCCATTTCTTATGTGAAATGACGATCTAGCCATCCACCATGACTAGCATTTTTCTCTAGCACAACATTCTGTTCATGGGAGAAACACACACAATCATCAATTAATGCATAAACTAACGTTGTTCTCGCGTTGATTGTAAAAAGCGCACCAATAATAGGAAGTAATGTAAATTGGCTTGAATTGCACCCTTTTTTACTTCTTCTTGTAATCATTTTTTTCAAGTCCAGATGCATGGTGCATCACATTATATCACATTATATCAATCAAAGTATAGAACGTATGTAATGGCGTATAAAAGATTATAGCATGTCAAAAGATATGAACTATAAGGCCCTTTTATTCTTTTATGGTCCGACCACTTTAAAGTTCGAGACATATGTTATTATGAAGTAAAGAGTAAAAATAGAATGACTTGTGGGTGCGTCACATGCATGTTTCTTTTTCTCTTTCGAGTTTCATGTATGAATTTGAAGCTATTAATTTATGTGTATTTTTGTGATGCATAGTTCTCTTTAGTATAAAAGCGTAACTATAAAGAAGATGTAGTTTATAGTAATGAGTGAAGAGCTTTGTTTTTTATGAAATCTGAAAAACAAACCCTAAATAAATATACAATCTATATAAATTTAACACAAATACACAACCCTACCAATCATTCACACCACCTGAACAACTTTGATCTACCGTGTCGGTAAGCAACAACCATCACACACCCCAAACCTTACCGGAGCCCTTGCCGACCCAAAAAGGATCATCTTAGCCAGTTACACTCATTATCTCGGCGCTATCCCTCCTTATTCCTCCTATATGGCATCATTTTAATTCTGTGATCTCACCATACTCAATGGTATTGATCTTACTCCAACCTTGATCAAAAAACTGTAATCTATCTTATTATCTACATCAGACACATAATGTGGCTTATGATACAAGCAAATTAAAGTAAACAATCCATCATCGTCTTTTGGTTAAAAAGATGTGTATATGAAAATTAAGAATGTAACTAATTTTATAATTTCGTCGACAAGGGGTGTATTGTAAGATGGGGGTAGGGGGATGGTGGTTGGGGGGGTTAATAGATAGTATTGGTTGGTGTTTGTTGGGGTTGGGGAGTGTGGGTGGTAATTAAAGTGGGGGGTTATGTGATTTAGTAGGGGGGGGGAAGGGGGTAGTGGGGGGTGGGATAGGTGTGGGGTGGGGTTGAGTGTGTGTGAGATAGTAGGGAGTGGGGGTATTGGGTGAGAGGGGTGGGGGAGGGGGGGGGAAAGGGGGTGGGGGAGTTGGAGTTTGGGTGGGGTATGAAGTTGTGGGTGGGGGATGGGTGGATTGTATGGTGTTTGAGGGGGGGGGGTTGGGAGGGTAGGGTGTTGGGGAATATTGTTGGGGGGGGGGGGGTGTGTAGTGGTGAGTGTTGTGAGAGAGTGTGGAGTGGTAGGTGGGGGGAGGGTTGGTGGGGGTTATTGGTAGGTGGTGTGTGGGGTAAAGGGGGGGGGAGGAGTAGTGTTGATGGGTGGAGGTGGGTGTAAGGTTGAGTTGTGTGGAGATTTTGTGGTTATATATATGATTGTGAGATGTAACATGCTGTGAAGATTGATCAAGAGTATGTTCATCCACCTAAGGATGTCGTAGCTTGATATATTCATGATTGATGTTGAATTAGCGGGTCCTTTAACATGGATATTGTTAGCTGTCAATTAGTTGTCAATTAATTGTCAATTAGTTGTCAATTAAGTTGTCCTTATCTTGTGTATGAGGTGTATCTCAATCTCATCATAATCCTAATCTCCTTGTAATCTATAAATACCAACCATGTGTTGAGGAATGAAATACGAAACACATTACCCTTTTATCATTCTATATGGTATCACAGCAGGTCTGATCCTCAGACCGATGTGGCTATGTTGAGCTGCCTCCATTAAACCATCCCGTCAAACCACTCACCTCCCTCTCGTCAATAAAACCAAAGATCCAAAAAAATAAAAAATTTGGACACAATGAAAACCACAGATCTACCTTACTGTTCTTTATCTTGTTGTTGTTTGCCATTAAAATCATATCCACAAGTGGCTCATCAACAAAATATCAAAATACCCATATTGATGCATTAATTGGTCTATATACTACTGCACTTATGTCGTTAGTAAAGATGATGGACATGAAGGCTTCTATTTGAAACGAAAGCTAAGTCTCGAGCGAATGGAAGTGACAAGGGAAAAGCAACAGAAAGATTTTGTGTTTCTGTCATAGGTAGGTTTTGGGTTTATCTAGCTCTGCAACTCTATATTATAGTTTTATTTAATTGTTTTTTTCTGTCGAATAATCCAGGGTATTAATTCCCGAGACCGACTTTTGTTGCGGTGTCGAAACTAGGTTCTTAGTCCCGAGATGACTTTTGTTGTTGTCGAATCTAGGGTTCTTATTCACGCTACGACTGTTTGAGATACTTTGGTTTATCCTTTCGGATACTTTGGTTAACCGTAATAAAAATAGAATAGGGGATACTTTTTGGGTAATATCCCGTTTTATTTTTTATTTGCTTTCTTAATATTCATTCACCAGTCCAAGCTTTCACGATTTCGCCCGCTCCATACTGCAAGGGGAGTTTTGTTTTTGGGTGTTAGCTGTCCAATTAGTTGTCAATTAAATGTCAATTCTCTATATATATATGCTCTTTAAATTTTCCTTATCTTGGGTCACGATGTGTATTCTACAATCTCAGATAATCCTAAATCTCCTTGTAAGTCTAAAATACCAACCATGTGTTAGGAATGAAACAGGAAACACAATACCATTTCTACATTACCCTTTTAATCATTACTTACAGATATATTAATACGGTCAAAATCATTAATGTCTAGATGGGGTGTGATTCGTAAAATGTTCTATGACGTGAAGTAGAATTTCCTATTATACCTTAGTGCATGCAGGTAGGTCTTAGTTTTATTAAGAGTAGTTAAGGGATGTCCCATGTTCTCCTAAAAATTAGCAAGTAGTTTATGTTTCTTTACTTTAAATATTGTACTTGGCATTTGATGAAAATGAAGAAAATTGATCAGTAAAAGTTTCTCTCTTTGTATTTCTTGGAGTCTCGCCCCCTAATGAAGAAAATTGATCAGTAAAAGTTTCTCTCTTTGTATTTCTTGGAGTCTCGCCCCCTCTAAGGACTTTATCCTTCTTGTTTTTCCAAATCTGTCTCATAACAATATATATGTTAAGTGTGCTTATGTTATGTAATTCATGGTGTTTATTTGATTTTAAGCAACTAGTATATATAATTTGTCTATATCAAGACAGTAACGTATGCCTTGTATATAAGTAGTAAGCTCTAGCTATATAGTGTGCGTGTAATAATTGAAATAATGTGACATTCCTATTTTTTTAAAGTATAAAATGTTTCTCAGTAATAATTTGAATAACTCATTGATGTATTCCTAGAGTAATATTGAAGAATCATCTCACTCAATCCTAAAGTCATCATTCCATTTTTTTCATCAAAATCGACGTGGTCTACTTTCGTGGATCGTATTATATAATCGACCAACTTAATTTTCATTCATAATGGGTAACTTAATCACGTAATTCTATTTTGCAAGCAATGATAAAATATGAGTATTAGAAAAAAAACAACAATTTACCCTTTTTAAGTTGGTCATAAGGACCAACCATTAAGGATTTGACCAACACATCAATATAGACAAAGAAACAACTCCATTATAAGTTGTCATTTACCATATAAAAGCTCTAAAGACTAATCAAATTGAAGTGAATTTCTAAGATTTTACTTGCAACTTTATTAGGCACATATAGAAACAACTAAGAATCCAAATTATATATGTCATATGTCATATTCACATCTCAAGATTATGACTCAAACTTAATGCATGAATCATGTGTATGATAGTGATCCAAAGTTTAGAAACTTTTGATTTTTCTTCTTATTTTTCAAAATTTATGATAAATTGAGTGTAAACATGAATATCAAAAAGCAAATTGGTAAAAATTCAAAAGCAAAGAACAAGTGGTGGTGGGATATTGATGAGCAATTGCATCTTTATTTACTTTATTACTAATTTTAAAAGAAAATATTTTGTTAGTGGAGGAGAATTTTGTTGTTGCTATAGTTGTATTTGCTTTTATGCTCTAAGGAACCCATTAGGGAAATTCTTTTTAGAAAAAAAAAACGATCGTGAGCTAATAGCACATCATAAAGGCATCGATCCATGGGTAAGAATAACTTTCCTTTTGGCCCAAAAACCGATACTCGAGTTGGTCGAAATCTTTCTTGTTCATTATTAAAGATTGTATATCGAATACGTTTAGTCATATAAAAGAGTAAGATAAGATAAAACAAAACGACTGAGGTACTATAAGAACATGACATATCACAAAAGCATCCATCCATAGGTGAGAATACACATTTTTATTTTTGAAAAGGCCGTAAAAGGCAATAGAATAAGTTTTTTTAGTGACATTCAATTGGGCAGTATGCGAACCTTCGCTTTAAGGGATAAACACCACTCCTTTTTCGCTCCTGAAGGAAAACCCCTACGGTGAGACTCGAACCTGAGACTTCTCGCATGTGGTAACAACATTCTCAATGTTACATTTGATGGCCATCTGAGCTAGCCCACAAATGGTTAAAGGCAATAGAATAAGCTAAAACTTATGTGTAAACTTATTAGTTATGGGAAAAAAGATAATAGAACTAGTAAAGGAAGTTATAGGTGATCAAATGGTCCAACATCAATCCTTTTAAAGGCAATAAATTCTATGCGATTGCATCCACTATGGTTGAAAACGTATGGCACCACCAAGCATAGTGCATATATGCGAGTCCACTATTTACACCAAACTATAATGACATTTTTCGGATCTCGAAGCATGCCATTTTCCTAGGAAATGTCATGTCATTATATACGACTTCATTACGATATAATATCATGCAAGACCAACGAATCTTATTATTCTCAATGATATGAATATATGATAGACCAACATAAATTGAATGTTTAAGAGATTCAGAATTGTCAAAGATGGAAACTTGACCACTTTTGTGTTTTCTAGCTTAACTTTGTTTTCAAGTTATATCCTGAAGGAGTTTTGGCTGAAACAAGTTTGCATGAGAACAAGAATAATTCAAAGAAAGTCGATGTAACCAGGGGCGGCTCAACCTTCTCGGAGGCCTAAAGCGAGGTCTTAAAATGAGGCTTTTTTATTAAAGTTATTTGCCGAAAATCGTTTATATAAAATTTATTTTTCCATAGTTTTTATGTGATATCTTTGATTTTTCGAAATCATATAATACACAAGGCAATGAATCTAATTTTTTGGTGACACTTTGGATCTTAGATAACTTTTAATTAAGAGTAAACTGCAAAAATCATCCTTGTGGTTTGTAGTTTATGGCGCTAATCATCCCTAGCCGATACTATTGGCACTAATCATCCCTGAGTGGTGAAATGTTTGGCACTAATCATCCCTGGAGGAATGATTTTTGCAAAACTTTTTGTTAAACTTTTTGCAAAATTCATCCCCAATAAGAAAGATTTTTACCGAACATTTGACTCTCAAAGATGATTTTTGCAATAGTTTCTGACATGGATGATTAGTGCCACATATGACAAACCACATGGATGATTTTTTTAGTTTACTCTTTAATTAAACTCAGTTTTGATATACTTCTTTCTTATGAAGAAAGACAGAATGTGTTACAGAAATGGTTAACATTATTCTATACACCATATAAGTATTACGGAAAGAGCTTAAATTTATAATTTGATTAAGTTTATCAATTAGTGTAGCATTTTTCACATGAATAATCTCTCTCAAAACACTTAGTTTCAAAATAAATATATACTCTTAATGTCCAAAGTATTGTTATGATATGGCTTAAAGAACTTTTTTCTTTTTTTGGTATACCTGGGTTTTCGACTCGATATTGCGAGCCGACTAATCCCAGGGCGACTATCCTTTTGGATAGCCCGGAGTCAGCGCAGGTGAACTTCCGTGGCCAATGGGGGATTAATTTTCTCCTCAGGGTTCGAACACAAGACCTCTAGGCATTTTCGACCTAAGAGGCTAAGCTCTTACCGCTTGGTCACCCTCATTGGTTAGCTTATCATTTAAAGATTTTAAACTTTCAATGATAATTAATAAACCAAATATATCTTCATAATATCTAAATTCGTCAACTTTACTTTCTAGTGATGAAATAACTTGTTCTACAATGTACAAGAAATAATAGGTTCTAAAAGTCACTTCGTCGGGTTTTTAGCTTCATTTCCATCATCGGCATCATATTTTATATTTCTTCAAATAGCTTGTTTTCCTTTTAAATTTATGTTCTACATTCGTTTTTCTTTAACAATTTCTTTATCGGAAACTAAAGCACCATTAAAAGCAACATTTGATCGAAGAATGATACATGAGTAAATCAAAGAAAGCCGAAAAGGGAAAGTATGTTTGTGGATGTGAAAAAATAAGCGTCGATTCATCAATGTAAATGGTTTAATGGTTGTTATGACATCGCATAATTTAGCCTTTACTTATTTTTTATGCAAAAATGAGTCTTTTATATACTTAATATATTTGGCTTGAACTTTTACAACACATATGGTTGATAAATGAAAATAAGAAACAAAAGGGGCCTAAAATTCTTATTATTTACTACTAACATTTATCGGTTAATTAAGGCCTTTAATAATTGAATCTCTAAATTTGACGCCAAAAAACATGTGAGTGACTTTATATACATACAAAGTTCTAGAGAATTCGGGGCCTTAAAAAATTGGGGGCCTAAAGCTCTAGCTTTACTTGCTTTACCCTTGAGCCACCACTGGGTTACATTTCCAAGTATGTTCCGTCGACCGTCGATCCAATATTATGGGTCAAAATTTCATTAGATCGAACAGCTGTAAAAGAGACTTATACTCGAACTTGTGCGTGGTGTCGGCATCGTTTAGACTTTACAGTCTCCAATATATTTGCATGACGGAGGATTAGAAATTTAAAGTATACCCTACCTTGTGGAAATATGGGAGAAATTAAATGCCAAAACTCATTCCAAGTCGCAAAAGTATAAGAGCTTATGAGTTTAGATCAAATGAAACGGATATCGTTTTTTTGCTAAAATAATATGTGTGATGCATGGTGCATGTTAAATTCCAATCATACATCTCTGTGCACTCCGTTTAAGTTTTTAAGCATAGGTTGGCAATTCAGCAAGTGACAATATTGGAAATGATTTCTACTATTTTACTTGAATTTCGAATAGTATAAAAATTAAGGTCAATTGGATAGAGACATAGAGTGATCTTGCAATCCAAGCACGGCTTGTTGTCACTCGCTGTAATACTGCCTCTAGCATTTTGTTAGTGCTCAGAAATATATGGAAAGGATTACGGTGGAAGACAATGAATTTGTCCACACATATGAGCTCATATCCAAGCCCAAATTAACCAACTGGGCTAGCTCAGTTGGCCACCAATAATATCTTCTCTATATCAATGTGATTCTTCACTCAACTTAAAGGTTGTGGGTTTCAAGATCTCTCTATCCAAGCTATGTTGAAATATATTATGATATATCTTGTATAGTTTGTGAAAAAAAATGTCGTTTAAAAAAAATCAAAGCCCAAATTATGGTAAACATTTGTTGTGTGTCCGGTTACATAGAGCAGTAGCAAAAGGAACTTTTTATGCTATATATCATGGTTGTTAAGATCCCGATTCTGATATTAGAATCTAACGATTTTACGATAATGTAAAGCAAAAAGGATTTGGATCTTACATAGGATCTTTGCAAACTTAACCATAGGATCTTAAGATATAATACGATCTGATCTTACTTTTTTCAAACCTCAAACTAAAAAACTACAAATTTATGGATAGTGTTTTGTACAATTTAAAAAACAACATATTATTATTCTTAAAATAATTTATGACAACATTTCTATGAAATGTTCATATAATTTTCTGTTTAGGATATATAATAATTTGTAGATTTATATAATATTAGAAAGACTGTTAAGAAAATGATATTATAGTAGAATTTTAAGATCCTGATCTGATCTTCGATCTCGATCTTGCAAAGTCGAAAACGATCCTGGATAAGATCCCGATCTTGAAAACCTTGCTATATATGACTGAATATTTACTTTGATTTAGGACGAAAAGAGTAAAGGAAGATTTTTGTTATTGAAATTTGATAGCAAACTAATAAAAACTTAGAAGACTAGATTGCGCTCATGTACAATACATGTGCCTATCGTTCAACGACAGTAAAAACAATCAGGCAATAACCACATAGACCATTAATGTGATTTAATACAAGGATTTGGAGTCCCTGCAGCGAGGACGATAAAGAAGTTTGGATCATGACGGATCATAAATGTCTTTTCATCTCTTAATTCCTCATTGTTATTGTTACATGTTATTAGATAAATATTAGCTAAGTAGAAGGGGTGTCATGTAATTATTAGCTTAGCTTGTCACGGGTCGGTTACGACTTATATTTAGCCAATCATAATAGAATTAGTAGGGGTGTTCACGGGGCGGTTCGATTCGGTTAGTTGGAAGATTTATACTATCCATCGCGGGGCGGGTTATTAATTTTACTATCCGTAACCGAACCGTACTAGGCGGGTAACCGGACATGCGGGTACCCGAAATGAGCGGTTACCCGCGGTTCGGGTCACGGTTAACCATTGTAGACGTTTTATCGAGTTCAACTTATGAACGATAACATGTTTCGTAACCTAAATTGTCATTTTAGTAAAAATTAAAATAACATTAAATAGATTATCGTCATATAAAGCTATGTCGAATCTCAATAATCGTATTCATATAAGCACACATAACATGTTAACAAAAAGTATTTGTTGGACAATTATAAGTTACGACAACATTTAATTTTTTTCACAAATAGATGTTTAGCGAATGTTTACATTAGGAACAAAAAAGTTCATTATATAATAAAAGTAGTGCAATAATATAATCCAATATTCTATACTTAATTGAAGTTTTAGTTAAAAAACTTATTGTATATTATACACGGTTCGGTTCGGTTAACCGCGGATATCTAAAAATAAAAACCGAAACCGAACCGTGATAAGCGGGTTTTTTCGGTTTCGGTTTCTTCGATTTCGGGTTTTTTCGGTTTCGGATCAAGCGGTTCGGCTCGGTTTGTCGGTTTCTCGGTTTTTTTGAACACCCCTAAGAATTAGGATAGCTTAGTTTTCTTTTACTTGTACACCAAGTTAAAGTCAGTTTCTAGATCCTTGTTGGAACCGAACATTCCCCCTGAGGGGGGAGAGGAGCTTGGTACCGTTATCTTTTCCATTGGTCTCAATATATACTAATCGTTTGGGAGTAGATTGTGTGTCGTGTGTAGGTTTACTTTTCTGTCGAGCATCACAAAACAGACAAAAACGTAGAAAACCATAGAAAAATGGATGCATACGTATAAAAACGTACAAAACGAACAAAAACGTAAAAATCATAGAAAACGGATGAAAACGTAAGAAAACATAAGAAAACGGATAAACACGGTTGAAAACTTATGAAAACGTATAAACCCAAAAAAGTATGAGTTATTGGATTATTGTAGAAAGAAGTGGAAATAAGCTGTTTTAAGTGTCTGATTTATTAAAACGGAAAGAAGTGTTGTCACCCTCTTATGTCTGCAAAAAAACAAGCCCAGTTCTTTTCTAACATTTTCCCTCTCGTAAACAAAAAAGACAAAAAGTACTTCTTTTAGAAAAACAAACGAAACCCTTAGTTATTATAGGTAAAAAACGTCACTTAAAAATGACTAAAAACATAAATTTGTTAGTTATCCCAACAAATTTATTTGTTTTTTTAATTTCTTTAGTTATTAAAATTGGATTTAATTATTTTTAATGAAAACTAAGAAAATATAATTTGGGGTAACGTATTCAGAGGCAACCCAAATATCAAACTTTTTTCATTAAGGCCGCTCATATATTAAAACTAACTTTTATGCCACCGAAATGTGTATTTGATTTTGTTTATACCAGCTTCGGTGAAATTATCTGTTGAAACTCTATGAAGTTTAAGAATACGAGTAATCTTAAAGTATCAAAAAAATACCAATACGACTTTATATGTGAAATGTCACTTATACCCTTCTAAATTGATTTTCGTAAAACAAGAATGCACTCAAACGAATGATAAACCTGGTATTTTACTTTTCAACAAGTACTTTTATTGCTTAAAATCGCTAAGGTTAGCGTTATTTTTATCATTTTATAATTTCCCAAGATATTATTTCATAATTGGCTTATGAT
Source organism: Tanacetum coccineum (assembly GCA_026074375.1). Classification (NCBI taxonomy): domain Eukaryota; kingdom Viridiplantae; phylum Streptophyta; class Magnoliopsida; order Asterales; family Asteraceae; genus Tanacetum; species Tanacetum coccineum. The sequence continues at coordinate 12,355 of BQNB010117407.1, forward strand.
GGTGTGCCCCATCTCATGGCTCGGAACCTAACCTCCGATGTTACACAACACAACACTTCGAGGTGTTCATTGGCGTAAAGTCCACTTAGTTCTACCGTAAGGGAATCGCCAATACACAAAGAAGCTCATCTTAAACGGAGCCTTAGGCCCTTAAGGAACCCAAAGCTTCCGACGGGACATG
>BQNB010117408.1:0-21179 GCA_026074375.1 Tanacetum coccineum
TAGATATGTATTTGATCATTTATATAATGTATACTTGTATTATATAAAGTATAATGTAGTATAGACTTAGAAAAATGTATAACTTGTACATTGTAAGTTATGATTTGAATTCCTTCATAATGAATATGTATAATGTGATAAATACTTGAAGTTTTAAATAAACTTTAAGTATTGGGTATAAATTTTGGGTATTTGATGAAGCGTAGATAAGTTAACGTGCTTCCGGGAAGGCCTAAACGTATTTTATCGCGAAACGTAAACACTTAACGTAGACAATAAAAATAAAATGTGCAATGATAATAATTATCCTCTAAATAATCATATAACACTTGCTTGATGTAAACATTTAATTGTTTAATGCCCGTTTACATTGAATGATTATATTTAGTTTACGCGATTTAGCTTAACGATTACGATTTAAAAGCAAACGCGTAAAACCATAAAAATAATTAGTGGATTACATAATGTCGTACAATGATCTAAAACACGAGGTGTTATAAAAGTAGCGTTACAACATTTAGAAGAATTGTTATCGAAATCCAAGTAGTAATTTAATAAATCAAGTAGGCTTAGTAGTGGACCACAAGATTAAAGTAATGTAGACAAGAGAAACAAATTCACTAAGTCTAAATAGAATATATATATATATTATTACGCAAAGCTCATGACACCGACACCTTAACAAGATTTTTGCCCCAATAAAAGTAGGGTATACTGCTAATAACCCCAAGGATACCTCAAATGTTAAGTGCGTCACATGGTTATCTAAAAACCATAAAGTCCGAAAAAGTAGATGGGGATTGTCAGTCCCGATAGATCTATCCATAACATTCGCGCTCACTACAATAGTAACTGACGGTTCATGATAAACAGGGGACTTAAGTAGCAGATAAAGGACTTAGGCAATAATATTCAGGCAATAATCTGGATAGCATACAATTTGAAAAGCACTTGCGTCCAAAGTAAAGCAAGTAATGTGTTCAAAACTCATGGTTTTCATATATAGGAATGTAATGATCTCAAATGATGTAGTAAACAAATCAAGCTTTAAATCAATTCATAAGAAACAACCATGTATCACACATGTTTTAGAAGTCATGTAGTAAGCAAGTAAAAACTTTTGTAAAGATAGTCACGTAACGCTTAAGTAGTAGAAATCAATAAGTTTACTTGGTAAAACGAGCATGTATTCTCACCTCGAAAACAGTTTATGAAAACACTTAAAAGAGAAAAGGCGGGGCTATGAACTCACCGTGGATACGAGTAGTGATCAAGAAATCCAAACAAGAAGACGAGTGTCAACAATCAACCGCGACCTAATAGTGGCGCGTGATTAAAATTCATACTTATAATGTAATGTAACTTAATATAAAAGAATCAATTACTTATTTATACATTGGCATGTAATATTATCATATGTTTAAGAATCCATGTACTAGAGTCACTTAAAGTACCACTTCCATATTTTCAAAATTCTATCGGTTTTTACTAGTCGTTAACCACACTTAAAGAGATACCAAACGGTCGAATAAGACGTTCTCCTTATATATCTACCCACATATACATGTTATTAAATCTCAGTAGCTTTCCTCAAAATCATAGCCAATTCTAACCATTTTTTAAAAATGCGCTAACGCAACATACCCCCAAACAGGGTCTGCTGGACTTTGCAAAAGTTGGACACTATTAGACACCTCTAACCTTTTCAAAAAAATCTAGAAAAATTCAGAAAGGTCACACATATTATGAAGATGCTACTGTACGAATTTCGTCGAAAAATATTAAGTTTTGTCGAGACTGCACACAGCATCTTTACAATCGAATTTCTGGACAACAAACACAGTTTTGACACTTAATCTTGTAAACCCCATTTGACCCACTTTGAAGCATTGAAAATCGTTGAGGCCTAGTTCGTTAGAAAGTAGACTCGAAGCACTTAATCATAGGGTCCTGAAAATCTAGTAAAGCTATTGGAATGATCAAGTTACACTACTCGCAAAATAGACTAAAATTCTGCACAAAACGACGTGTGCAGGGTTTTGCCGAAACAATTTCCCAATTTCAAATCGCCATAACTTTCTTGTTTTTAAGAGTTAGAAGCTCAAATTTTTACCATACAATCATTATAACAACCACTACCACACTAATCTCTTAAATCTCATTTTAAAACAACACTCATCTCTCTAATTTAGGCTTAAACTTTCTGGTCTAATTAAGGGTTATAAAATCCTATCAAATCTTCAAACTTTCACCTCAAACATGCTTCCATATAATCTCAAACTACCCTAATACATTTATTAACTCACTAATCTTGCCAACAACATAAGAATCATAACTTCTAATTTATTTCATGGATTCTCAAACATAATCAACCTACATGTAAGTATATATAAGATTAAACAATAAAAAAAGAATAGTTAGAAGCTTACAACGTAAAATCAAGAGAAAGAAAATCAATTTAATCAAACCCTTGAGGGATTAATGTTTGGCCGACCACAAGGAGGGACAAAGGAGACCCAAAAACTTTAATCTTCTACACCAAACTTGTTTAAAAACACTAATAATCAACCTCTTGTTACTCCAATATGCGTTAATTTAATCAAAACCCTATAACCCCAAAATCTTTAAAATAAAAAATTTGAAAAAAACCAATTGCATGTGGGTTAATCTTCAACGGGATGATAGGGATTAATGTAGGAGTGATGTAGGAATGATTTGTATGTGATGGAAGAAATTTTGGTGATGATCTTGATGGTGGTTGATGTTGTTCGATGAACACAGTGAGAGGAGGAAGTGGGGAGTCAAATTTTTTGTCTGTGTGTGTGTTGGATCCGGTTATAAAATAAAAGAATGGGATTTTATAATTTTTTTTATCAAAGTATACTTAGGCTTGGGTTTATAAAGAAAAATATTAGGGAGTGTTTGGTTTTTGGTTTTGTTGGAGGAAATACAAATATAAAGGTGTATTTGGTTTAGGATTTAGTAGGAGTAAAATATAATAAGGGGGTGTTTGGTTTTTAGTTTTGATGAAGCCTAAAACAAATTAAAGGAGTGTTTGGTTTATATATGTTACAAGGAAGGGTTTATCATTAACTACCAGATAAAAATATATGTTTTATTTTTATTTTTCTAAAACATTTATAACATAATATTTGTTTTTAAAACACGAAGTTAAGATATTAAAAAAAATTGTAAAAACACTATTTTGACGCGGTTTTGGCCAAACGCGGATAAAATTCGAAAAGTATTAAAATGGAAAATAAATAAGCTCTCGATGCTTAAATATGGAATTGTTGATTTCTCAAATGTTAAAATGAATAAATATCCAAAGTCTGATTCAAATTTGACTAGGAACGTGAAATTGCTGAATCGGGTAAAGGTAAAAATAAATTTTCTTACTTAACAATAAAAATAAGAATAAATTATAATAAATTTATTTACCTGAAAATATGAATTCTCATAGTCGATCCCCCTAAGGGAACTCTGGTCCCCAGAGTTCAACTGGCGGCTGCAGACGAGTTGAAGGCGAACAGATGCGGGTACTTATTCTTGAATTGATTCTCACGCTTCATGTGAACTCTGGCCCTTGACATGTGTTTCAACGAAAATTGAATGAACAATAGTTAAAGCATCAAATATATGCAAGGAACATGAGAGACGGATAGAATGTCGTGAGAATCCTTAAAAGGAAGGATAAAATACATGACTCAAAGAAAAAGCCATTGAAAACGAATAGTTTTGAAAAGTCGTCAATTCTTGGAAACGGTTAGTGGTTCATTACGATTAGCTTATCAAGTTCGCGGAGGTTGATATACATTCAAAAAATCCTTATAACAAATTATGAGTCGAAAGAAGTTCATAGCCCAAAGAATGATTCGTATGGACGAACGCACGCTATGTCGAATACACATAAGCACACTCATTCACAATTCGTCACTTACATAATGAGGCGTCCCAATCCATGTAAGTGATGAATTATGAACTTATGGTTCGGCGGTTTATAATTTCCTTATTTAAATGAAGAAGCGTCCTAATTCATTTCAATAAGATGATTATAAATCATCCTACTTAAGCATGGCCGACACAAAACACAATATCAAAACAATGTTACAATAAGTAAAAAGGAGTGTCTACTTGACGGCATGATTCTTCAAAATCATAAGAAGTAACAAGAAGAGTAATAAGACGTTAGTCAATCGCATTCCAAAGGTATGTGCCAAAAGACGGCACGATCCGAGGTGACAAGATAAAGCCGTACTCCCATCAATTGGAAGATTTCAAAACAATGGATTACAAACACAACATACGCGATTCAAAAGCATAAGAAGAGTGTTCGGACTCGGAGTCGAACAATAAAATAACTAGTGGAATTGACAAAGTACACCGAATGTCAATATTATCAAAAGGGAATAAAATAAAGTCGCGTTAATGTTTCGGAGATCACCGCATCGCTCATAAAATATCAAAGAAAAAGAACTTATTAAGACTTACCATAGTACTATACACATATGTAGGTAATTATCATTACATAAACATTTCTGCCCTTTGCAATCTGACTTAATGGACCTATATTTCAAAATCCGTAATAGGTATAAATGAACGGTTTTCGCCTTAAACAAGATGTTAGACTCTAGTTTATACTAAAATTTTAAAGCTAAATACTCAAAGGGGGGGTTGGGTTAAGATCCTAAGTGAAGTTATCATTTTACCATCATGTGCCAAATCTGATTATTTAAAACGTATAATTCCCATTTTATAACTCCGTTTGACCCAAAACGAAAGCCCATATTTAAGTTTATCTAAATCCTACAGGTTTTAATTGGAGAATGGGGCATTTAATATGAAAATATTGGTCTCAAACTCATTTTGAAAATCTGGGCACAATTTATGATTAGTTTAGCCGTTTTAGTCGTAACTCATTCATTTAGAATGGTTACGGCTCTATCCAAAGCCCCATATACACCTTGTATGTTGACCTACCCAACTATGTACTATGGTTACAGGCCTCAAGTTAAAAATTATTCAACATCACACCAACTTTACCCAAAAATTTCCAAAAGCAGGCGAAAGCGACCGAAAATAGTCAACACTTAAATGAATTACTCTTTTATATATGGATGGCGGTAATCCCGAAGATAAAATTAAGAATTTATATATAAAATAGCTTACATATGTACGGGTATCCTGATATAGTACTCTCATTAACGTTCGAGGGAGAAAATAAGAAAACAGGAAGTACGCGATAATCGGGGTGGTCAATATATAACCAACCGATATAAGGCAAATAGTATGACGTCATAAGATAGACGTAGGAGAGCAAAATCATAACCAAGTATTATATATTAATTATTAATATAATAACAATAAGGATGCAAAAGGGGGCACACAAGTTACCTGGGAGCAACCGTGCGCGAATATCGGACAATGGTGAAGGACTCTTAAAAATTTTCGAAAACGGTTATAGTCTAGTGTATCGAAAACGACCTAGTTCGCTATAACGAGTGCTCTGATACCAATCTGTAACACCTCCAAAATCACAACATCGCAGCGGAATACCACTTGGGGTGCTACTTCATAGTTCATACATACAAGTTATAGAAAGCGACCTCAATAAATAGACGTTAATAAAAAATGTCACATTCGATTCAAATTTCAAAGTAAAATCAGGTCACATATAATTTATATTTACAAGATTACAAGTTTCAAACGTGAATCATTTGTTATATTTAAGGGAAAAATAGTTATCGGAATGTGAAGTAAAAAACAAGTCCTTAAAGTTTTAATATCCACGCGACTCGAATGCTCCCAATGCTCAGCTAGCAAAATGATAACCTGAGAAAATACATGCAAAAACATCAACAATAATGTTGGTGAATTCATAGATTTAAGTAAAAACAATATTGAAATAAATCAAGTAATATTTCGGTAAGAAAAGTAGCGTTACAACATTTAGAAGAATTGTTATCGAAATCCAAGTAGTAATTTAATAAATCAAGTATGCTTAGTAGTGGACCACAAGATTAAAGTAATGTAGACAAGAGAAACAAATTCACCAAGTCTAAATGGAATATATATATATATATATATATATATATATATATATATATATATATATATATATATATATATATATATATATATATTATTGCGCTAAGCTCATGACACCGACACCTTAACAAGATTTTTGCCCCAATAAAAGTAGGGTATACTGCTAATAACCCCAAGGATACCTCAAATGTTAAGTGCGTCACATGGTTATCTAAAAACCATAAAGTCCGGAAAAGTAGACGGGGATTGTCAGTCCCGATAGATCTATCCACAACATTCGCGCTCACTACAATAGCAACTGACGGTTCATGATAAACAGGGGACTTAAGTAGCAGATAAAGGACTTAGGCAATAATATTCAGGCAATAATCTGGATAGCATACAATTTGAAAAGCACTTGCGTCCAAAGTAAAACAAGTAATATGTTCAAAACTCATGGTTTTCATATATAGGAATGTAATGATCTCAAATGATGTAGTAAACAAATCAAGCTTTTAATCAGTTCATAAGAAACAACCATGTATCACACATATTTTAGAAGTCATGTAGTAAGCAAGTAAAAACTTTTGTAAAGATAGTCACGTAACGCTTAAGTAGTAGAAATCAATAAGTTTACTTGGTAAAACGAGCATGTATTCTCACCCCGAAAACAGTTTATGAAAACCATTAAAAGAGAAAAGGTGGGGCTATGAACTCACCGTAGATACGAGTAGTGATTAAGAAATCCAAACAAGAAGATGAGTGTCAACAATCAACCGCGACCTAATAGTGGCGCGTGATTAAAATTCATACTTATAATGTAATGTAACTTAATATAAAAGAATCAATTACTTATTTATACATTGGCATGTAATATTATCATATGTTTAAGAATCCATGTACTATAGTCACTTAAAGTATCACTTCCATATTTTTTGAAATTCTATCGGTTTTTACTAGTCGTTAACCAAACTTAAAGAGATACCAAACGGTCGAATAAGACGTTCTCCTTCTATATATACCCACATATACATGTTATTAAACCTCGGTAGCTTTCCTCAAAATCATAGTCAATTCTAACTATTTTTCAAAAATGCGCTAACGCAACGTACCCCAAAACAGGGTCTGTTGGACTTTGCAAAAGTTGGACACTATTAGACACCTCTAACCTTTCCAGAAAAATCTGAAAAATTCAGGAAGGTCACACATATTATGAAGATGCTACTGTGCGAATTTCGTCGAAAAATTTTAAGTTTTGACCCTCCTGCACACAGCATCTTTACAATCGAATTTCTGGACAGCAAACACAGTTTTGACACTTAATTTTGTAAACCCCATTTGACCCACTTTTAAGCATTGAAAATCGTTGAGGTCTAGTTCGTTAGAAAGTAGACTCGAAGAACTTAATCATAGGGTCCTTCAAATCTAGTAAAGCTATTGGCATGATCAAGTTACACTACTCGCAAAATGGATTAAAATTCTGCACAAAAACGACGTGTGCAGGGTTTTGCCGAAACAATTTCCCAATTTCAAATCGCCATAACTTTCTTGTTTTTAAGAGTTGGAAGCTCAAATTTTTACCATACGATCATTATAACAACCACCACCACACTAATCTCTTAAATCTCAGTTTACAACAACACTCATCTCGCTAATTTAGGCCTAAACTTTCTGGTCTAATTAAGGGTTATAAAATCCTATCAAATCTTCAAACTTTCACCTCAAACATGCTTCCATATAATCTCAAACTACCCTAATACATCTATTAACTCACTAATCTTGCCAACAACATAAGAATCATAACTTCTAATTTATTTCATGGATTCTCAAACATAATCAACCTACATGCAAGTATATATAAGATTAAACAATACAAAAAGAATAGTTAGAAGCTTACAACGCGAAATCAAGAGAAGGAAAATCAATTCTATCAAACCCTTGAGGGATTGATGTTTGGCCGACCACAAGGAGGGACAAAGGAGACCCAAAAACTTTAATCTTCTACACCAAACTTGTTTAAAAACACTAATAATCAACCCCTTGTTACTCCAATATGCGTTAATTTGATCAAAACCCTAAAACCCCAAAATCTTTAAAATCAAAAACTTGAGAAAAACCAATTGCATGTGGGTTAATCTTCAAAGGGATGATGGGGATTAATGTAGGAGTGATGTAGGAATGATTTGGATGTGATGGAAGAAATTTTGGTGATGATCTTGATGGTGGTTGATGTTGTTCGACGAACACAGTGAGAGGAGGAAGAGGGGAGTCGAATTTTTTGTCTGTGTGTGTGTTGGATCCGGTTATAAAATAAAAGAATGGGCTTTTATAATTTTTTTTATCAAAGTATACTTGGGCTTGGGTTTATAAAGAAAAATATTAGGGAGTGTTTGGTTTTTGGTTTTGTTGGAGGAAATACAAATATAAGGGTGTGTTTGGTTTAGGATTTAGTAGGAGTAAAATATAATAAGGGGGTGTTTGGTTTCTAGTTTTGATGGAGCCTAAAACAAATTAAAGGGGTGTTTGGTTTATATATGTTATAAGGAAGGGTTTATCATTAACTACCATAGATAAAAATATATGTTTTATTTTTATTTTTCTAAAACAATTATACCACAATATTTGTTTTTAAAACACGAAGTTAAGATATTAAAAAAATTGTAAAAACACTATTTTGACGCGGTTTTGGCCAAACGCGAATAAAAGTCGAAAAGTATTAAAATGAAAAATAAATAAGCTCTCGAAGCTAAAATATGGAATTGTTGATTTCTCAAACGTTAAAATGAATAAATATCCAAAGTCTGATTCGAATTTGACTAGGAACGTGAAATTGCTGAATCGGGTAAAGGTAAAAATAAAATTTTTACTTAACAGTAAAAATAAGAATAAATTATAATAAATTTATTTACCTGAAAATACGAATTCTCACAGTCGATCCCCCTAAGGGAACTCTGGTCCCCAGAGTTCAACTGGCGGCTGCAGACGAGGTGAAGGCGAACAGATGCGGGTACTTATTCTTGAATTGATTCTCACGCTTCATGTGAACTCTGGTCCTTGACATGAGTTTCAACGAAAATTAAATGAACAATAGTTAAAGCATCAAATATATGCAATGAACATGAGAGACGGATAGAATGTCGTGAGAATCCTTAAAAGGAAGGATAAAATACATGACTCAAAGAAAAAGCCATTGAAAACGAATAGTTTTGAAAAGTCGTCAATTCTTGGAAACGGTTAGTGGTTCATTACGATTAGCTTATCAAGTTCGCGGAGGTCGATATACATTCAAAAAATCCATATAACAAATTATGAGTCGAAAGAAGTTCATAGCCGAAAGAATGATTCGTACGGACGAACACAAAACATTTGATTGGGATGTGGAAATGGTAGACACATTCCCCATGGCATGTAACTTTGAGGTTGGAAGTTATTCTAAGTTACGGTAAAACCATGAGGTTGGTTTTGTCGACCAACATTTCTTTTTAGTTTCGGTGTCTTAGAACGAGGATAATGATTATTAACTCTTCTAGGTGGTGGAATTTTTGAACTAAAATATGGTTTATAAAATCCAACTCCGGGTTTTAACGATGGTTTGTAAAATTGTTTAACTTCATTATCACTAGCAATGGGAATTTTTACATTGTTAACCATTATATGTTTTGGTCTTAGACCCAAAATGGATTTTTGAAAAGTAATATATTTTTCTTTTTCTAACGAACAGACAGGCGGTCCCTGATTTGCTTTGAGTGGGCGTCTGTGCATTCTGGGGGGCGCCTTCAGCAACTAGGGGACCGCCACCAGAGGACGTCTCCTTTTGAGATTTCACAAATTTTATTTCCTTAGTCAAGCTAGATGATGCTTCAAATGAGTTAAACCCTAGACCCAATTTTTCTCCGGAGGGTTTTTGATTACTCAACATTTCATTTAATGAATGTGTACTCTTTTCAAATTGAGTTAGCTTAAAAGATTCCTCCTTGAGTTTTTCGTTGTCGATTTTAAGTATTTGACACTTTGTACATTCGAGATCAACTCGCTTGTTTTTCTCGAGTTTAGACAACTTTTCTTTTAACTTACTAATTTCATTTTCTAAACTATTTTTATCGGCTTTTAATCGTTTGTTCTTAGTAATTATTTTTAGACTCATCTTGCATAATCTTTCATACTCACTATCAAAGGTAAAGTCATCTATAGATGAATTTTCATCACTAAAGTAGGAGGGTTCGAAACATACCTCGCTAGATGCTTGAGCCACGAGACATGTCTCGTCTTTATCCTTTTCATCATCTTCTTCACCGTTATCACTCCAAGAACCTCCGATAAATGCTCTTTGGTTCTTTTCCTTCGCTGGTTTCGGACATTCTCTGATAAGATGATTTGGATCACCGCATCTAAAGCATTTCCTATCACTTTTTCTATTCTTGTCATCTTAGCTTCTTTGGAACGTCTTTTTATCATTTCGTGGTTGTCTTACGAATCTTCCGCTTCTCTTGAAGAACTTCTTGAAGTCTCTAACCGCCATGGCATACTCTTCGTCTTTACTTCCGGAAGTCGAACATTCTTTATCACTAGATTCCTTTTTAGCCTTTAAAGCAAGAGATCTCCTTTCTCCTTTAGCTTTGACTATTTTGTTATCTTTCTTGATTATCATCTCATGGACTTTGAGATTACCATTGAGTTCATCAAGAGATAGTGATGTCAAGTCTTTCGACTCTTTAATCGCCATGACCTTTGCTCTCCATTTAGGATGTAGAGCTTTAAGAAACTTCCTAACATAATTCGTGCTAGAGCAACCTCCATCAAGAGCTTTTAGACTAGTAATAATAGTATTAAATCTAGCAAAAGCACTATCTATAAATTCGTCTTCGAAAATGATGAATTGTTTATATTGTTGTACCAAAAGGTTAATCTTGTTATCTTTGACTTGGCTATTACCTGGATGGGTGATTAACAAAGTTTTTCAAATTTCTTTTGCCGTATTACACATGAAAATTCTTTCATATTCTTTTCTTGGCAAAGCATTGTAAATAACCATTTTGGCTTCGTTATTTTTCGCAAGCCTCTTTTTAAGATCATCACTTTTTTTTTCAAAAGGGACAACCTCATCTAGTTTGGTTTTCGGATTTTGTTTAATAGATTGAAAATCACCGTTGGTAATAACATGCTAAAGATTAAGATCTTTTGATTTTACATACGTTTCGAATCTATTTTTCCAATTAATAAAACTATCGCTTACGAAAAGTGGTGGTATTTGCATAGATTGCCCTTCTAGATATTTGTCGGAATCCATAGATCGATCCAAGCTTTAAAATACAATATATTTTAAAAATATTGAGTGACCTCGGCTTTTGATACCAATTGTGGAAACTAGAAGGGGGGTTGAATAGTTTAGAGGTTAATTGGCGTTTTGAAATCTTTGCTTATAAAACACTAGATTCGAATATATGCAAGATCAACCAACGATGTGAACAACTAATGTATCTAACTACTTGCAACATAATCACAATACAAACAATAAACATAAGAGTAAGTAAAAGATGAAAGGTAAGAGATAGAACAATCAAACTACAACACCGAGATTTATAGTGGTTCGGCTACGAAGCTCTTCTTCGCCTTACTCGACTCCTCGAGTATCCGACTCGAGATTCACTATGTCAACAAGCTCCCTTTAGGCAGAGAAAACCGTTTACATGTCGCTTACGTTGTTTTTTGACACTAAGCTAAATGTCGAGTCCTAATCTTAGCTAGAACCAATCTACCACTTCACCAATGTATTTTAAGGACTAAAATACTAACCAACACACAATCTACACAATTGGATTTATACACTATCTGATTTTACACACAAACACAAGATCAAGAAAATAGAGGTTTGGATCTTAGAAGAAGAGAGAAGAAATCACTAATCTACAATACTTCGTTTCTTGGCGAATACGAGTGTTCTTCTCTTGCACTTGATATAAGAAGGAAGAAGGTAGAAGATGAGATTGGATCACTTAAAACAAGATTAAACTATGTTAGTGATCAAGAGATTTAAAAAGAGAAAGAAGGTTTTAGTGAGAGAAGGTTATCTGAAAAATTCATGCTAAGAGGTATGTTTTTTATAAGGAATAGTGTCGTATTTATAGACAAGAAAAACCAACGTCTCTTGTGGGCGGTCTCGACTGTCCGAGATATATCTGTGGGCCGTCCTACCTATTTGGGGGCCGCCCCTAGGCAGACGCTCCCTTTTTTGTCTTTTAGTGGGGAAGGTTAAATCTGGTGTGGAACCTTCCATTTTGGGGGAAAATCATATTTGAATTTTTATAATTAATTAAAACATTTTTTATATTAAAAATTATTTTGTATATTTTATTTTTATAAAAATACCTTTTGTAGAAATGTAAGGTTTAAGGAAAAAATATTTTCTTAATCACTAATCATGTTTAATGATTTGTTTATTCATACCTTAAGTGATTTACTGTTGTTGTTGTTCGGTTGTCGTAAAGACTTCAACAAGAAGTTTTACAACTCCCTAGGCAGTGTACCTAATCGTTGTAGTGTAGTATAGGCAAAACTCGGGGGTTGTTATCGTTCTCTAGGGGAATAGGTTGGGAACGCTCGATCAAAATCTAATAGAGGTCTACGAGGTTGAGAGAAGATTCTTTTTGTATTTTTGTTTTATAGAAAGCAGTAAAAATCATTGGTTTGAGAGGTTGGTTTGTTTAACTAATTAAACTAAATATAATCTAATCTACTAGTGATAACTTTATGATAAAAAGATGTATTTACTTAATCATGTACTACTCCTTAGATGGCTTCTCCTAATCTTGTTGCTTTGTTACACTTGTAATGATCTATGTAAGTATTTCCTAAATCGTGAACGAAATACACGAACCCGCCGTCTATTTAATATTCGGTTAAGGTAGCACACAAGTAAGGTAGTATGAAGACTATTACAAGGCCCCTAAGAGTATATTAAATTCAATTGAAATATCTTAAGAGTGATCAACCATATTAGGGGTAAGGTAGTATGAAGACTGTTACCGATGGTATCCTTTCTACACACTCGCATTTCTCTAGACGTCTATGCCAATTTAATATCTTATGGCTAGTTTTCTAAAGCCTAACGCGTACATCCATCACAAGAAGAAACATTAAAAGGTTCTACAATCTAAGTTTCATGCAATCATAAGTAAATACAAAGGAGGGTTTAGCCTAGCATTTTATAAAGAAAGCAAGAACATAAATCAATCAAACAACACATAGACATATTGAATGATTAAAGATAAACAATCTTACTTGATTAAAACATAGATTGTTGGGAATTATATTTGAGTTGATAACACAAAACATATGAAAGATGAAGGACTTAAAAGACAAAGGAGGAATTCTTCAAAAGATGGAAGATTACAGAAGATTTCCTAGAAGATAATTGTAAAAATTAGGAAGATTTAGTTGTTTCCTAATACTTATCATTTGTGTGTGTGTCTAGGCGTCAAGTCCTCTAAGTGGACTCCTAAGGTTTGTGTGTTTCAGCCTCAAGGATCTTTGATTCCTTGTTCTAGTTTAGATAACACGTTCTAGAATTGATCATCTAGAATTGGGGCTTGTTGTAGTCATGTATCATAGAAGATAATGATGAAACCTTGTTAGAGTAACATTGTTCTTGTGCTAATTCCGCTATGCATATGTTTATGTTCAATGTTATTTTATCCTAGATTAGATCTAAACAATCTGAGCTTATAACGATTCTTTAATCTCCACATGGATCAAGGCCAGTTATAATAGGGTTTTGAGGCCCTAAAGACGGCATAAAAGTTGCTAGAATGATTAGGGTTCGTCTTCCAAAATTTATACAAAGTTACACACTGAAAAAACCCCTAAAATCGGTATTGTATATATAAGAAAAGCGTCGCGACGGAATCGTGTTGTAGTCATGACGTCGTCGCCAAGTAGAATCTTCTAGAGCTGGTTTAAGTCGGCTACATCCTGATGTCGTCGTCAAATCCATGACGTCGCCACTAGAAAGATCACGACAGCGTCACTTGAAGCCTGCGACGCCGTCTCCACGCTCTGTTTGCATCATTCTTCAAGAGATTTTAGTGTAGGTCCGTAGTCTTGTCCGTTTCTTCTCCAAATGAGCCCAAGTACGTGTATTTCCTCCAAATGTCATCCAAGTGCTAAAAACTTGAAATAAACGATTAAGCACATAATTTGGGTATATTTGCATGATTTAAGGGGTTAAATGACCTCGAATAGTATATAAAATGACACCTCATCAAATACCTACACACTTGGGATTTGCTTGTCCTCAAGCAAATGGGCTTTTCTACCTAGACAATAGCAATATTAGAGGCATTTAACCTACTATTTAAAAGTATTTTACGACACAACCTTCTAGACATCATAATTAAAAGCACGGAAAGTATATAGTAGCACCTCACATAAGTGTTTGGGATTCTCTCTTTCTCTCGAGTGTATAATAAATTTTAACAACTATGGGAAACGGAAAATTAACACTCATTACTTGTCATAGCATATAAATTACCATAGGCTTAGTAAAGGATCAAACCTCCACCGCTAGGCGCAAGAATTAGTCATTACTATCAAATAGGTCTTTTTAAAGGGTTGTGGGGTGTAGGTGTAAGATAACATTAACGAAAACAGAAATAAAAATGGATGAGATACATTTGGGGAGTGACTTTTGGGTGAATTTTGGGTGAAAGGGTTAGCTAATTATTTGTACGAATACACACTGTTTTGGTTGCTAAGCCAAAGACTCGGACTAGATATACAAACCCTACAAAACTCTACACCAATCTCTTTATTTTTCTTTTCTTGACTCTATAATAAACATAAACATAAGCAAATAGCAGCCCGTACATTTCTTCATTTTTTTATATATATTTATTTTCGAGTTTTTTTTTCTTTCTTTATCATATTTTTTTGTACACTTTTGCCCTACCATTGCTTAAACATATAATACATCATGGGGGTTTATAGATACACCCGAAATTTTACATACTCGATAATTACAATCTAATTAATGACCCAAATTAAGTTGGATCAAAATAACATGGAACTTTTTGACCTCTATTAGGGATAATAAATCACTTCTTCCCCAATTCTTCGTAAGATAAATACTATCATGAATCCTAATCGTCCCAAAACTGTATATATACAAGGATAAGGACTTAGCAACTGTGTACTCGAATAATTAACTTAGGGTTAACACAACAATGTACTAAAAGCAAGTACATGCAAGGTAGGCTAAGGCGATTTGGGTGTAACAATTGGTTTAAGGGTGGCAATGCTCTTCATTAATAGTCCAGTTTAACTAGAAAATTACGAGAACCCTAAAAAAGATAGGCTCTGAGGGTTGTACTAGAGGTATCCTGCACTAAAAATAAGTGCATGGCAAAGGTGTGGGATAGTTATATGATCGAGGTGACCATAATAATAATTACAGGTTTTAAACATGGGTTAATCCTAGTGCCTCTTATCTAGCAAATCCTAATACTCACTATGCGGTCTCAAGATGCATCACAAAAATAAGTTCTAGAATTTAATACACTACCGGTACACTCATATAATTTAATATCGATACTAATGTTCCAGAAAAGGCGACAAATACCATACGTACACATCCATAACGACGGAATAGACACATATAACTGCATTCGAACCTTAACTTAAACAAGCTAAAGGTATAAACTATCTTTGGTATCAAAAATGGATACCCAAATTCCTATAGATCTAAAGGCGAACCTCACATGTTTTGGGTGGAATTTTAAGGGTTTTTGTGCTAGTCATATAAATTCCTATCTATGAGACACTATTAATACTCGGTTTTCATCGGTGTGTGTCATAAAAAAATTTAATTTTGGTTAAAATTACCTATTATGCTATGTTTGATATATTACCCATCATTTTAAGGACAAAGCAAACAGCAATTGAAGGAATATTTTCTAAGGCTTATTTCCCTCCTACACTTAAGTTAAACATTGTACCCAATGTTTTATAGAAGTACCCGCAAAAAGAATAAAGGGAAAAGAAAACAAGTAAAAGAAATTAGTACTCCCCTGGTTTGCTCAATAATGGAGAAGAAAAATGGGATAACTGGTTAAATCGTCCACCAAGAATCATCCAATGAAAATTCCTAAGAACTTCCAAGCTTCTTATCATCAAATATAACATGTAAATCAAAGACAAAGACAACTACACCAAGCGTAAAATTGACGGGATAGATATATATATACAACGAAACTTTAGGGTTTGACTTTATGAAAGCAGTAAAGATAGGATGAGAGTAATGATGTAATCATTGGTTTATGCAGCTTTATAAAAGAATTACGAATTTTAAATGTTGTACAAATTATTTTTCGAAAATACTTGAAAAAAATATTAATTTTCCTGTAGCTGGGCTCACGACGCCGTCCGGATAAACCCTGACCCCGTCGCCAGCGACTGTGAAAAATTTATTTTCACTTTCTTTGAAAATTTTCCTGTACGCGATTATATAAGTTATTTTCTGTATAAATTACTGCATGAAACCTGAGATTAGTCAATACAATCATGTGACTCGAAACTGACGCGAATTAATCTAAACAATTTATTTAATATGTTTAAATTGGTTCTTAAAAACCAGATAATTTCCCCTACACTTATTTTATGCAAAATACCTTTGATTGTCAATAAGACGAAGTTAAAAACAAAACAAAGCATGATTACAAAAAATGATTTAAACATAAAAGAATAAACGAAAATAATTAAAACACACGACACTCCTAAATGCGGGAAAATTAAACATTGGGTTGCCTCCCAAGAAGCGCTTTTCTTTATTTACGAGTCTTGTAGCTAGACTCGAAGTCACACGTCCTTACGTGACTTCTCCTTTGTTTCCTCTAACCTTCATGGCTATCAAGCTTCGAATTGCTCTGCATACATTTTTGGCATACTTGTATTCGGGTCCTAAATCTAAGCTATCCGAGTAGTGGGTTTTTTTACTGTTATCATCGTCACTTTCTATGACAAAAGGAGGTATGCGATCAGTTTTTATGTCCGTAAAATCTATGTGTTTGAACATTTCCATTTTGTCAGGCATTTTAAACACGATCTTTTCCTTATCTTTTTCAAACATGACTCTTCCATCCTTCATGTCGTACACGAGCCCGGTCGCTTCCACGAATGGTTTTCCGAATACCACTGAACTAATTTCATGATCTATGACACTAGTGGTATCCTCAAGCACTATGAAATCACATTCGTAAGTGAAGTTCCCAATAAAAACCTTTAACCCCTAACTCTCCCCAAAAAATTGCAAATTTTCTTAGGGTTTGACGGTTTCCTTCTGGGTTACAACCTACTACTCATGATCCAATTATAATGAAGTCTGAACATTACATTACCGAAGATTCTACATCTAAATATTCTTGCCTTTTATCAAAGTGACCAATCATGCAAGAAAACTTTATCTTATTCAGGTTCTCGGTCCTAATCTTGGCCTTTACCCATGGGGGTCAAGGATTTTTCAAGAGCCATTTGTGATACCCTAATTCCTTTATAATAGGGAAAATGTCGAAATGTTCCGAGTTATCTTCCTCTTCTTCTTCGGTTTCTTCTTTAGTTTCTTCCTCGAACTCTTCTTTGCTTTCAACTGTCATCTCGTGATCCTTTTACTCGGTTGCACTAGACTTCGTACTTTCTTTAGCTTCATCTTCCTTGTTTAGAATAATGATTGAATTAACGAAATGAACATGTTTTGGAGATGAGGGATTTCTATTTTGTTCTGCCAAGGATGATTGAGACAGATATTTCGGGGAAAGTAACTTTGATGGGCTTTTGATTCCCTTGCCTCGAAGTTCTTCTTTTGTAGGGTAGTTGATGGACGCAAAACTCATTTGAGTCATGGGGTTTCTTGCAGTGTTACAAGTGGGCGTGTCATTAAGCTTTTCAGAAACGGCCTTCCACAAAAGATTAATTTTACTAATCATGTCGTCTTGTTGTTGTCTAAGTTGAACTTTAAGGATATATAGTCTTCTCTCTTGATGAGAGTCAAAATCAATTAGTGCCTTCTCAAGCTTTATTTGGTAACTAGATGAGTAGGTAGAGAATGAGCCGTTCTATGGGCTCGTGAATGTTTGGGCGTGTGCCCAATTAAAGTTTGACTTCTCCTTCCAAGCATTGGTGGCTTTGTTAAAGCTTCTTGGTCCTTGGTTTATAGCGAACAACTTACCTCCCGCTTTGTCAGTATGAGAGGATGCATAATTGACAAGAGCTTGCTCGGGATTTTCCATGCAGTACCGAGTGTCGTGGGGACCACTACAGATCTCACATGAAGAAGTGATTTTGTTCACTTAAATAGGTTGCTTAGGAGCAAGATGAACTTCCATCAAGCGTTAGACTTGATTTTCAAGCTTGATGAGACGACGGTCGGATGTACTAGGGACATCTTGAGACAGAGAGATTGCCTTGTGATATGTGTGAAAACACATATCTATTTTATATCAAAAATGGCCCTAAAAAGACAATTGTGCTTAAAATGCTTGAATATTGCTTGTTTTGTCTTTATGATTGTGTAGGTACGGATAATGCAAAAATCTCAAGAAAATGGTCAAAACCGAACAATCACGAACACAGGAACAGAATTGAGTATGCAAAAGCCGGGAGAATGCTATCAAAGGTCAACAAAGTCAACCTATGGTCAACAGTGGTCAACCATAAAAAGACAAAATCAAAAATTCCCAAATCAGTCCTTCATAATTAACCAAATTGCAAAAAGAGTCCTTAAACAATAACGGTGTTAACTCTTGTTTATAAGAGTTAACACCCATTAATTTCTTATAACACAAATCCAAGCCCTGGCCCAAAACCCTTATAAGCCCAAAAATTATAACCTGGGTCAACAAAGTCAAACGCCCTTTATAAAAAAGGCACGGGAAAAGTAGTTTCTACTATTCACCGTCTTCTTCCTTTTACCACGAGGTCAAAATCAAGGGGCAAGTGCAAATTAAGGGCATGAAAGGGTAATTCAAGTGAAAAGGTACACCTTGGCAGAGTTATACATCACCAAACGCTCTCATTGGCCAATTCCCAAAAGGGAATGACACGCGTGGATTGAAGAAAACACACGGGGAATAAGGATTTTACACTAAAACGTATGGAAAAGAAGCACAAAGGCCTCTGACACACGGATTGCCACGTTGGCAATCCGTGTGATCAAAATCTAATCCAACGGTAGATATTGAGCATCAAATGATTGAGGGAATGAAGGGACAGGATCCAAGAAAGGCTAGAAGACCTAGAAGCATCTTTGGCAGGCTATAAATAGCCCTCTCTCACTCATACACGGGATGATCTTTTTATCTAGTTTTTTTTAGCTTTTGAACTTTAGCTTATGTAATTTTCATAAATTAGCTTATGTAGTTTTAATTTAGTTTTTAAAAGTTTATTGTAATCTCAGTTTCAACCTATTGTAATCAGTTTTCTAGTTAATGAAATCATAAGTTTTATTTTAATAAACTATCATAAGTTTTTTACTCTCAAATGTTGTTGCTACTGTTACATAAGCTCCTAATAAGCTCATACAAGCTCTCTGAGTCTATAAGCTCAGATTAAGTTCATATAAGTCATCTAATCTACTCCTTGCTTAATGGATTTTGGACATTTGGATGATAATCTAATCATGGAAGAGCTTATGGGACCTCACTAGCTTATCCTTGTGATAAGTTAGAGCTTGTAGACAGCTCATTGAGCCTTGATTGCCTTTGTTTAGCTAAGGCTTTTGTAAGTTCTCTTTTATTTCAAGTTATTTAGCTTAAATCTTGCAATTGCTTATTTTCAGCTTATTATTTGCTTAATTGTGCTTCTATCTATCTTATTATGCTTATTGTTCATGTTTAACTATCTGTTTTTAGCTTTTATAGTTTAGATCCTAGTTTTTCATATTTTGTCTTAAAAATCATTAAGAAAACCAAAAAAAATCAGCATAAGTAGTAGATTAGTATTTCTGGCTTAATTGCTTGTTAGTATAAGCTCATTAGATCTTTTATAAGTTGTTTGTTATCTGGTATTTAGGATTTAAACTCTTAATTTCTTTTTCATAAGCAAAAATGATTTTTAGTCTAGTTAAGGGGGTGTTTGGCACAGCAGTACTAACTACAAGTTAGTACTGCTTGAGGTCTTTTGGTCTTAAAGTTTGTTTTAAAACTCTCATTTAGGTTTGTTTAAGCTAGTATCATAAGTCATAATAGGGTTAATTCAGTTTTCTTGAGTTAAGTTTTCATAGGGACACAATCTGTCTAGCTTTATTTGCATAATTAGCTTAATTCAGATATTAGTTAGTGTCATGATTTAAGCCTTAGGACTGTTTTCAAAGAGCTTTTTCATTAAGCTATTTTGTTTCAAAATCATTTTCAAAAGTAGATTAGAGTAGCTATTTAGTTGTAGAATAAGTTTTAATAAGCTATTTCCCCACAAGGATCCAAGAGCTTATCTAAAAATAAGCTCAAGGATCCCTGTAGGGACTGTTTGGTTTTAAGTTTTCTATTAATGCTTATTTGAGAATTTCAGCTTATGGATTGTCACTTTGTGCTTATTTTTGTGCAATTTAGCTTAT
Source organism: Tanacetum coccineum (assembly GCA_026074375.1). Classification (NCBI taxonomy): domain Eukaryota; kingdom Viridiplantae; phylum Streptophyta; class Magnoliopsida; order Asterales; family Asteraceae; genus Tanacetum; species Tanacetum coccineum. The sequence continues at coordinate 20,624 of BQNB010117408.1, forward strand.
TAGGTTAAGAAGAGTAGATAAGCTCAGTTTAAGCTTTTCCCAAGAGCTTATCTAGCTCTTAGTAGTTTAGTAGCTTTAAGTAAGAAGCTTAGCAGTACTAACATTAAGTTAGTACTGTTTGAGCTTATTTGGAGATTTCAGGTTTATTAATTATTCTCTAGTAGCTTATTAGGTTAACTTTAGTCTTAAAAGTGCTTTTTGTTCTTAGGGTTTAGCTTATTTTAGCTTGTGAAGTTCTAAAAATCCTTTAAAAAGCCAAAAAAGTAGCTAAGTAGTTTATGTCATCTTTTCAGCTAAATTCTAGCTTATTTAGGGCTTTTCATAAAAAGTTGCTTTTATTAAAAATGCTTATTTTTAGGTGCTCAATAACTTTGCTTTTATAAGTTTATTGAATATAAAAAAGGGAAAAATGGAAATCGGGGGTGAGCAAGACTCGAACCCCCGACCTCAACACTTTTAACCCTTTTATAACACACGCACTGATATGTGTAAAATACACATATCCGTTTGTACCTAAAATAACCCAATTAAACCCAAAACAGACCAAAAATGGCAA
>BQNB010117409.1:0-21179 GCA_026074375.1 Tanacetum coccineum
ACGTATGTGCACGACTTCTAAAATCACGTGTGAGTTTCTTGATCATCTTTATTACACGCCGTGTTACCTACGATTGAGCCATCCCTACTGAAAAGTAATAAATAAAACAAAGAAAGAACTAGTTATATGGAATTCGGTCATGTAAAATTTTAAAGTAAAACACATGTACACAATAAATTTATGTATCTGAACCACTATATCGTTTCTTCAATGGGAGATTGTGTTAGTCCCACGGTTAGTTGGTGCAGTGTTCACCCTTCTTCCACAAAGCCCAATCATCCCATTGAATAAATACGTGACACATATTGGGCATAGAAACTTAAAATGGGCCAACAACACAATTCATATATTAAGATAATTGATTTCAACAATAGAGGAATTAATAAAGTATATATACGAACAGTGGCGCACCCAGCCGAATTACTAAGGTGGTTCCATTATCTAATAACACAAAAAATCAACATATCAAAAATCCACCCGATCAATGGATCTGGTCGGGTCGGGTCCAAAACACGAACTTAATTACTGTTTATAAAAAAACGTTGGTTGTCAAACAAACAAAATTGATTTTCACCAAATGACAGTTTGGCTTATACTCACGCTAGTGTTTTTCCAAAAGTAATTAAAAAATGTTAAAGAATCTATAAATCACTTTTGTCTATTTACAACTTATAACTTTATTAATTAGAAATAAAAACAACGGAGTAGTTGAATTTGGGAACCTGGGAACTAAAACCGGAAAGGTACATTTGTTTTTTTCAAAGAATAATGTTTTTATGTAATTTTTCATCATCTTCTTCACCTCATTTCTCTCTTTTCACCATTTCATCTTCTTTTTCCTTCTTCAACAATCATATATCATTTCTTCATCATATATCATTTCTTCAACAGTCATATATCATTCACAGATACAATAAAAAAATGAAAAAAATATAGATTGATAAACGAAAAAAAGTATAGATCAGTAGACTTACGCCCGGTTCGCCAAGCCACAAACAATGGGTGGGTTTTTTTTATTACAATACTCATTCAAAATATAAAGATTGAATAAGAACCCAACTCTTTTAGATCTGAATATATTATCACAAAATCTTTAATTTGTGATATGGATTCACCATGACAGGCGGCGCCATAAAGTCGGAGAGACAAACCACAATCACAACCGCCGCAATACATGAAACCAAAACCACCACGACTGTAAATTTATGTTGTCGTACCTTAGTGGATTCGTGTGATGGTTTGTATAAGAAAGCAGATCTATATTTGGGGAGGTGGTTTAGGGCTACACATTTGGAGAGAGGAATAATAGTGAGAGAAAACAAGAGAGTGATGGGCCATGATTTATGAAATATTTTGTCATCTCAAAAATCTCGGGACAGTTTCAAAACTAACTGGATTTATTTTAAAAAATAATTAACCTTGTTTTTGAAGTGCCTAAACTACCCCTGGTCATTTAATAAATATTAAATTAAGTAGTGGATATTTACAAAAATGACATCCTGCATTGATATGATGTACATCATGCATTATTAGGAGTAAAAAGACTGGTTCTGTAGGTTCTGTACAAAAAAGTGGTTCTGCAAAGAAAATGCCAATATATATATATATATATATATATATATATATATATATATATATATATATATATATAAAAAATATCAAAAAATATAAAATTATATATACTAGCCACATACCCAGCCCGATCGGTGGAGTTACGGCATCCAATTCAGAATTTTTAGAGAATAGGTTTGTGTGAGTTTGGCTTAATAACTGCGAGTGTCGAGTCCAGTTGGCCATAAACGGATCAAAACGGTTTAGTTAGTTCCGGGTGAGTGTATTTTGGTCCGGTCAATATTAACGGTTATGTTAGGTCCGGGTTGGTCTGTTCAGGTCCGGTTAATTTTTAAAAATTCTACATTTTTTTGTTTTATGTTTTTTATTAGAATTTTTTATAGAGAAAAGGTTTGTGTGAGTTTGGCTTAATAACTACGGGCGGGTTCGCTTCATAATAATATAGATAATACTACGTAGATGTGAATAAGAATTCTAATGAACAACACATAATAATTTTAATAAATTGCAACGAAATAAAGTTGTTGGTAGTAATACAAAAGATATTTAGAAAGTTGTATATAAAAAACAATGATGCATATTCAAATACAACATAAGACTTCTTTCTAAATAACTTTTGTCGTTGATAGTGAATGGTTGATGTCTTTGTCTAAACAAAGAACTTTCAATCCTCTATTGCTTTTGACTCTTAACAGACTTCTTCCAGTGTATCTCTATGCTTAAAGTGTATCTCTATGCTTATCTGCAAACAAAGAAAATACCTTCCAATTAGTATACATTTAAGCAAAGATCTTATGTTATGAATAACATCTGAACATACTGTTTAAAGAGGTACTTGACTTTGGGAATTGGTTCTCTCGACTATATTTTTCTATAACGAAAATGTGAGCCTATGAGTGTAATGTTAAGAATTTCACATGTCCCAACAAATGCTCTTAAAAACATTTCTTGTGTGATCCATCATTTCAGATATTGTAAACGCATCAAGCAATATGTTATAAGTTTTTTGCGTTAACCTTAGTAAATTATTTATCATTAAATATGCTGAAACAAATAACCACAAATGAGTAAATATAAATATGGGAAGGGTGAAGTGGCCGTCATTTTTAAATGTCTAATAAGTTTGCGCTTCTAGATTATCCATGAGAGGCTGCAATGAACAAAATAGCGCATATGTGCGATAAGCGACAGTGAAGCCAAATAACATATTTTTTTTAAAAGGTAATACATTGAGTCTTTTTTAGTAAAACTTGGGAAAAAAATACACCTAAACTTTAAAACTTCTATTAGCTTCTTCTGGCAATGCATTGCTTTTAACATAACCAATGCTAGAATGTTTGCTTAATTAGCTCCTCGTCATTAGCACAATAACTTCACGATACGACTTTTCAAAGCCTAAACTTGCCTTGCGAGAAGCCGCTTCAAGGATCTGCAACAACCCGCCAAACAGAAACTTATTATGCTACAAAAGTAAAAAAAAATTCTTAATTTGTTATCATTTAACAATTCTATAATTGGGGTTATACCCGTAGATATAGTAACAGGTGTTGAAGCATCACCCTCCTCTAAATTTTCAATGAATAATGGCAAAATTGTGTCAACAACTTCAGGTTTATTAACATGCACATTTATCTCGGCAAGCAAGCGAATAACATTGAGTTGTGCAATAGGAACAACCTTTTTCTCATTAGCACCCTTAGGTAATAACTCAATTCGTAACTACATATAATCTGTTTCAATATTTTTTTAACACATATTGTACTACTGAGACTGCATTTTAAATATTAAATGGAAATAGATTGTTATATCGATTACATAAAGGATCCAACAGATGAAACATTTTAAAAATAAAAAACGCATTTAAGAAATTGAACAGGTTAATTTTTTGCCATTCCTTAAAAGTGTGTATAGTTTGGATACATTTGTATATTGATATACGCCCTTAAAATCCATTTTTTATTGCTCATAATCATCATTGGATTGTTGGGTCATGTGACATTCCTGACACTTTAATAGTGTCTGTCACATCACCGAACTGTGAAGCAATCAAACCTTGAAATGTCCATGCTACTTGGCAAATCCAGTAACACCATATCCACCACTTGGGAATTTTCTGTAATTTCAAATAAGTATACAACAGATTAAAGTTTATTACCATGCTTTCAAGATGTTATATTTGATGACTAAGTTTAAAGTTACTGGTCTGGGGATGAAGAACCCTGAGAGGAGATTAAATAAAGAATAGCAGGCCGCTGCCAGGATAGACACGAGTTGATCGTTAGGTGTGAGGGAAACAGTCATCAGCCCATGGTATGTGAAGTACACGAACGTTTAGAAATGTATGAAGAAGAACCACAAGTACTTACCTGTCGTCCATTGGAAGTTCACCATGGCGTATACAATAAGAGTATAATATATGGTTTGAAAAACATATAAGGTATTTCGACAATTATCTGAAGTTAAAACAAAACAAAAAAGTATAAAAACGTAACCATTTACTGTCCAGTTTCATTGATAATAATGTTCCCACGAAATCTATATATTACTAAATTATCTCATCATCTCGATCAATCACATATGGAGCACCCAATTTGCAAATCTTTTATCAGACAATGACTAATGAAAAGACCAATATGCAAATGCTCTTATTAGGAAATTGTAGAAACTAGATGGGGGGGTTGAATAGTTTTACCGGTTAATTAGTGTTTTAAAAGTTTGCTTATGAAATAGTTTGATTCGAGATGTATGTCAATCAACCAACAATATGAATCACAACTAAACTATCTAATAATGCAAGTAATAAGTAAAGAGATAAAGAAAGAAACGATCAAACCAAGACACCGAGATTTATAGTGGTTTGGCAACGAAGCACCTCTTCATTCCTACTCCACTCCCCGAGCACTCCACTCGAGATTTCACTATGTCAACAAGCTCCCTTTAGGCGGAGAAAACCGTTTACACGTCGCTTACTTTCTTTTTCGACACTAAGCTAGATGTCGAGTCCTAATCTTAGCTAGAACCAATCTAAGACTTCACTAAGTCTTCAAACACTCACAAGATCTACACTCTTGGATTGACACACAATCCAAATCACACCAATATACAATCTACACACTTGGATCTACACTTGATCCAATTAATACAACAACACAAAATAAATCTAATGGATGTTTGTGATCTTGAAGAAGAGAAGAAAGAAAGATCACTTGATAACAATTCGTATGTAGAAGAATACGAATGTTCTTCTCTTGCACTTGATTAGAAGGTGAAGAAGGGAGGAAGAAAGAATTAATCACTTGAAACAAAATCAAGATATGTTAGTGATCAAGATATGTGTTTTAGAAAGAAAGGAAGAAGAGAGAAAATTAGATCTGATAGAATTTTTGGCAAGAGGAAGTCTGATTTTGAAATGGGTGGCCTAGTATTTATAGGGGACAAAAAAAGTAGCTGTTGCTGGTGGCGGTCCCGGCGGCCCCTTATATATAAGGGGTTCGCCACTAGACTCCGCTCCCTTTTTTGTTCTTTTGTGGTGAAGGTTGTATCTGTTATGGAACCTTCCATTTTATGGGGAAAATTTGAAATTCAGAATTTATGTTTTTAATAAAACATTTCTTTTAATTAATAAATAATTTGTTTTTATATTTTTATAAAAACATTTTTGTAGAAGTATAAAATTTAAGAAAAAAAATATTTTCTTGATCACTAATCATGTTTAATGATTTGTTTATCCATACCTTAAGTGATTAATCATAGAAATAGAATTTTATGATTATTAATTTATAAACGTTTAATTTTATCGTAAACGTTTTCACATTTTATTATTATTAAAACATTGAGAGGTAAAAAACTATAAATAACATTTTTGGACATTATTTGTATTAACATTGATCTTTATCTTTTTAAGTAAGTCTTCTAGAATACTCCAACTTCTAAAAGTTAATAATGTCGAGCTAGACCCTTTTGTTTCATTCTTTTGTATCATCAAATCAATAAATCTCAACAATTTCTGTTTCATTTCTCACGAAGATTAAACACGTTATCTATTGACTTTCTCACTCTGAGATAGTTGGTATTGAAAAGGTGGCAGTCAGCTCTAGCCTCCGACCACTAAAACCAAAATGCACTATTGAGTCTAGAGCCAAGAGATCATCAATAAATCTCGTTAGGACACTATTCTAATATACTTGTCTTTCACACACTGTGAAAACACGGATTATATAAGAGTCCTACGCATTATCCTTGTGATATTGCCAGAACATCCGAGTGATACGAAAGTATTCACAGTGAAGATGGAAATCCTGCTAGAGTCAACATCAAACAAGCTCTAGGTAGGTGACTTGTGAGATCTTTAATGGATCAAACTTGTGACACTGGGCATCGATTCGGTCCAGATTATGAACTGATAGAGGATGAATTTTGATAAAAGCTTAAAACTCTCGATGTGTTACAAAAAACACTTTTATTAGTGACACGTTGATTGATTTTCAAATCAATTTTCTCTTTAATCGGTGAGATAGTAACTCACTGATTCACTCTTACCGTTACATTAGTAGCAATACTATTAGTGAGGTAGCCTGCTTTGAGGTGTCCGGTAAAGAGATACTAGCAAGTACGGTGAATCTAATGCATCTGCGTTAGAGGATCTAACACTTTGAGCTAGAAACCCTGTCAAGGAGGTTCTTATAATGAATATACCTGATCATAGGTATAGTATTTATATTGTAAAACGATCCTCACGGAACCGAAGGTTAATGCAACTAAACTTCAATGAATGACAAAGTCATATTCGTCACCAAGCTTTATTGCTAACTTTTTTATTTCAGGATTACATAAAGATGGAGATACAGATACCTCGTTCCAGCAGAGTCAAGTTCATAGCCACATGCTCATACTCAAGACTCAATGACTTTATAACATCAAGAAATAATAAGTTAAAGCTTCCTCAAACTCTGATATCAACTTCTTCTTTAGTATGTCAAAGTAATAAAGTTATGAATTGATGAAGAAATACGTACATAAAGTCAAGCTTTCAAGATTGCAACAAGTATGAGCATGTCGGCCTGAAAATCATAAGCACACAAGATGGCAAAAGATCATAAGATGATGATTAGAGATTAAATTTGGCTGATGATCTCAAGAAAACTCAAGATTACATACAATGACAATCTTAAAGAAACAAGCTCAAGCCACAAGTCAAAGATCACTACATAAAGATGCAAGACAAAAGATCAACTATTACACAAAAAAGACTCAAGATCAAGACAAGAAGCTTCAACGATTAATGATCAAGGTCACAAGGAGAGATCTTTATGATCACCCCTTAAGGGGAGATTATTGAAACTACAAAAAGTGTTGATCATTTATGAGATCTCAACGATCGTCCCTTAAGGGGAGATTGTTAGGAATTTAGTTTTTAGTAAAGTGATGATTATTATCGATCTCACGAGCTTTTGTAATAGTTAGAAAATCTTATGTAATAGTTAGAGATCTTTTCTTGTTTCTTATCACTAGCCTTAGCACTCATCAAAAGTCTCGCTTTCTCTTCCGGTCTCTCTCCTAATACTTTAAGCACCTTGCCATCTAATAGTGGTATCCTCACTACTTTCTCATGACAAATTATTTTAGCCTTATGATTAGACAACCAATCCATACTTATAATCACATCAAAACTTCCATGCCCGAATGGTATCAAGTCGATGTCAAAGATATGACCCTCGATTTCTAGTTTGCAACCCTTAATAACCTTATCAATCTCTACTAGCTACCCGTTAGCTATCTCAATCTCATATCTGAATCCTAATTCACTAGGCTCTATGCCTAACAAAGTTATAAAAGTATTGGAAACAAAGCTATAGTCGGCGCCAGAGTCAAACAAGGTAGTGGCAAAATGATCATTTAAAGTAAACGTATCCGTCACAATGTTCGGATCCTAGCGAGCTTCCTCTGCTCCCAATATAAATTCCCTACCCCTAGCTTGGTTCCCTTGGTTTCCATGATCATGTCCCCCTTTATTAGCAGCAACTTAGTTTGGGCAATTTTCTTCCTGTCCTTGTGCCCTATTTAATCTAGAACAAGCTGACCTGACATGGTCGGTGCTACCACACTTATAACATGCCCTAACAGTTAGGTTTCTAACATTAACAAGATTCACATTCCTAGGCACGCCTCTATAATCCTTTGCCAAATGACCTGGGCGATTACAGTTGAAGCATGTGCGACAAGGCCCTCCAGGTGCATAGTAGGAGTTGCAGGTGGTACACTTGGGCCAAACACCCGTATTCTCTCTTCCTACTAGGTTTGCGGTAGTAGCAAAAGCATTTCCATTCCTAGTCCTCTTATTATCATCCCTACCATTCTTATCCTTGCTAGATTCCCCCACATTTCCTCTTTTCTCAACCTTCTTAGTTGATCCATTCCTAACAGCCTCTTCGGTCAGTGCACTAGAAATCTGCACAGCTTTCCGCATAGTCTTTAGCTTCATTGGTGCCACCATCACACGGATCTGTGGAGTAAGGCCATATATGTACCTCTTAATCTTCCTACTTTTTGGAGTTACTAAGTGAGGAACTAACCTCGCCAACTCATGAAACCTATCAGTATATGCAGCATGGCCAGCCTCGACCATGGCCTGATTCCACAACTCAATTCCTAACTTTTGCATCTCATGACTATGGCAAAACTTTTCTATCATCATAAACTTAAAGTCATTCCATGACATGCTAACAACAACTTCCTGGCTTAGCGTGCGGATCTAAGAGTTCCACCATGTTCAAGCCTTACCCACAAATGACCCAGCAGTGTATTTTACTTTTTGGTCAACACTACAACCACTCATATCTTGTACGTTCTCCATTTTCTCAATCCATCGAGTAAGAACTATAGCACCTCCCTTACCATCATATTCCTTAGGGTTACAGGCTAAAAACTCCTTATATGAACAACCTACCCGGTTGCCATTCACTAACACATTCCCAACGTTCTCCTTAACATTCTTATTAACCACATTACCATTTAGATTTCCAACATTTCCTTGGTTACCAACTTGAGCTAGTATGGCGGGTAAGAGGTTCTGCAATTGATGGGAAATGATCATCGAGAAGTCGGGTGATCCCCCATTAACTCCCTCTACATTCCCATTGACTCCCTCTACATCCCCATTAGCTCCCATTCCTTGGTCATTTCCTTGACCATTCAAATCATCAACACGCTTGTCATTACCTTCCCTAGGTCTTCTACCCCTCCCACCTCTACCAACCCGTACACCCGTTCCCCCTCTTAGTGATTCGGCAGCAGGTCAGCCAGCACTTCGGGTCCTTATCCTTGGTGGCATTATCTATACGGGGGAGAACATGAGCAACGTTAGGTAGGTAGGAAGACACACATATATATAGAATATCTTACTATATATATAGATATACACATAATACCACCTTATGGTGTCAACATCGATTTGTGCGGACGATGATACTAAATATGCGTGAGTCGTAATGCGTTTATAACTACGTTGGCCACCATATTTATTCTCGTATCCTTCCCTAGTTGTACTTAGTATTAGGCTTACACATCTCAATGAATGACATAACTAAAACACCAAACCACGAACACACGAAAGCAAGCAAAAGCGGAACACCGCGCACATAGATCCTATACGCAACTAAACGACGAATCTTAGGTTATAGTCTAGGCTAACCCACCTAGTTCTCTATAACCTTGGCTCTGATTACCAATCTGTCACACCCCGACAATGACAAAACTCGAGAAATGCAACATAAGGATCAATCATAACACAAGATACAATATAGAGAAAACTACAATGCATAAACTTCAAGTGTAACAAAGACCATCAGCCTCGAATAACCTTGAGTGATGTTCCAAATGACAATCAAATCTGTAAACTCTTACAATATCCAAAAGCCCTCACAGGGATCCAAATCCACACTTAAACCAAAATCTCCTAAATACTAAAACCAAATAAAATAAACAAGCAAGACTTCACATGAAAATCTACTCGGGATACTTCTAAGTCTGCCATCATAAATCACCAACTTATTCCTCTTTCACTTCACCTGAAAATGATACTTAAAAACATCAACAATAATGTTGGTGAGCTCGTAGGTTTGACCTTAAACCCAAAAGCTATGCCAATATTTTAACAGTGGACAATAGTGCAATATGACAGTGAATATATATGCAATCAAACCATAGCATCCCCGCTAATCATTCACCATATGTCACTTACGCACCTAAAGGGCCTACCAGCTAGAGCACTAAATTAGGGCAGGACCACACACAAACTAGGGTAGGCGTACCCATCCGCTCTAAAAACTACACAAATACTGGGTAGGCGTACCCATCCGATCCAAACAGTCATGCAAATACTGGGATAGGCGTACCCCTTCGATCCAAACAATCATGAAACACATAATATTCACATAGCAGTCATAAGTACATATCTTATACCAAAAACAAACCACATTTCGCACAGTTCAATTCAAAACATTTCAAAACACATTTGAGTATCATTTTCCCCCAACGAAAAAACAATAAAAAGTATGGCTATGAGAACTCACCTCAAGCATGTCTTTAGCAATCAAATCTCAATCACAGAAGCAAAAGCAACGACGTTCGCACACGACCTAGTCCAATTAATGTCTCATTTTTAATCACTCATTTCCAAAACAATCTTCACGTTTGATGCATAGAGTCTAGACGCGTTGTACAATTACCCGTAACAATTTAGTGGTGTGATGGTTGATGACATATCCCAACAATCATATCAATCCCATTGCTTAATAATACATACTTATACTATTTGAAGAAAATAGATAAGTAATATAAGTAAATATTTATAATAAATAATTATAAATATATCTCGATAAGTCCATTCGATGACCTCAGTCATCGTGAAAATAATCATAATAGGATTGAAAATGAAATGTTTACTCATAATAAACATATTTGTGAAGTTTCGAGAAAAAATATATTTTTCGTCTTTTAGTGAATTTATTAAATAAATAAAAAATAAATAATATTTTATTATTTAAAATCAAAAATCATGTTTTTAGGTAAAATTTCTAAGTATAAACTTTTTACGAAATTTTTACATGACCCGTACGCTCATACAACGTTTTCCAAGGTTTTTAACCTTTATTCCAAACACTTTTCAAACTTTTGACACTTTTCTGACAAAATTCCAAAATCTTGATCTTTAACATTTACTAAAACGTTTTTGCCAAAATATCGTTTAATACCACTTCATAACTACATTTCACTTTCAAAAAGTCCGTTAAAACTCTTACAACGACTAAATATCGCTTATTGGGCTTTAAGGCCCAATAGGGTCCATTAAGATATTTATAAGTCCAAAATACGATCCAAGTCCAAAATCAAGGTCCATTTATATACATAAGCGTATACTAATAAGTAGAAAATAATCCGGATCATAATAAGCCCTCCCATTAAGCCACGGCTTAAATAGGCTTATTGGGCTGTGAGTCCATAAGCTCCACAATACATATATTAAGCTTAACCATAAGCTAATAAGCTACGTATCGCATTTGGTTACTACCATAAGCCTAAAAAATAGTCCACAAACATACGTCATACCACGAAAATAATCAAAAATCATTTCCCTTGTGGTTTTAATAAATGACGTGGCTTTTAAGCCCAATATAAGCCACGAAATGGCTTCAAAATAAGCTAAAAATAAGCTATACAAGCTATTATCAAAAATAAGCTATCTAGCAACATATGTTATTCAACCATCACGACCACAACATCAAAACTACAAAAACCCCTTCTTTCCTTTTTATGTTCGACGAACCAAACACCCCTTTTTATATTTGTTTCGTTTCCAAAAACCGATTTTTACGACGATCAACTTGTACAACTAACATCTATGCATCAATATAAACCCAAAAGGACAAACGAAATTTAAATTTGAAAACTTACAAGAAAATCTTCAAAAATGTAGATTTCGACACAAACCGGACAACCCAAATGTTGTTTAAATGAATACCCAAGCACTCGTATCAACCCGTAGTATCTCGTTCTTGATTAAAGTTGGAAAATTTATGGTGTTTTGTTGTTGGCTTATTTCGGACACATAGAGCACACACACTTATGTGTGTATTTTTTTTGAAATGAAATGGAATGGATGGAAAGGTTCTAGTGGAAAGCATATAAGTGTACATCCTTGGGACATATAAGCTAAATTTAAGCCTCCTTGTCCCCTTAAGCTCCCATGACCGGCTATGGTATCAAAAGGGGTCTCGGGACTTTCTTTTAGTGTCGGGATCACTTAAAAGCTCGTAAAACTCAACCGTAAAATACTCCCTAAAGTTACTAAGCATTTTTATTCACTTTAAAAATACTTTTCTAATAACTTAGAGTATTTACTTGACATATTTTCACTTCAAACCCTTCAAAACTCATTTGGACATTAACGGACGTGTCAGGACTCGTTTTTTTGGCATTTCTCAAAATTCACCTATCAATCCACCCAGTATACAATTAACATGATAATACCTTCCAAAAGGGATTATTAATCACAATAAACCATAAATTACCACAATTCTCATAAAATCACCACCGTCAACACGGTACATTATCTGAATAAACTGACGAAAGTCAAATAGTCAAAGGACTATAAATGAAATATTCAGAACACAAAAAGGGCAAAGGTTACATTCTACCCCTTTTAAAAGAATTTCGTCCCTGAATTTAGCTACTAACATCACTAAAAAAATGCGGGTACTTCAATTTCATCTGATCTTCACATTCCCACGTGAATTCAAGGCCACATTTCGAATTCCACCGAACCTTGACGATGGCAATCCTACTACGCTTCAGCTTCTTAAACTCTCTTTCTAAAAATTTCCACAGGCTCTTCTACAAAATTCAACTTAGCATCAACTCGAATCTCATCCAAAGGCACTTGCAGTGTTGGATCAGCCAAACACTTCTTAAGGTTTGACACGTGGAACGTGTCATAAACACCTTCAACTCCTCAGGCAAATCTAACCGATAGGCCACGGGGCTTACTTTCTCAACAATCTCAAAAGGCCGACAAATCTAGGTGCTAGTTTCCCTTTCTTTCTAAAGCGTACCACACCTTTCTAAGGCGACACTTTGAGCAAAACATAGTCACATACACTAAAATCTAGAGGCTTCCTCCTCTTATCAGCATAATTTTTCTGACGATCATGCGCAGCCTTAAGTCTATCCTTAATCTGTGAGATCTTCTCAGTAGTCTCTTACACTAACTCAAGTCCAATTAACTGACCTTCTCCAACCTCAGCCTACATAATTGGCGAACGACACTTTCTACCATATAACGCCTCAAACAGAGCACATCTCACACTAGAATGATAACTATGGTTATACAAAAACTCAACCAATGGAAGATGAACATCCTAACTTCCTCTGAAGTCCAGGACACACGCTCTAAGCATGTCTTCCAAAGTCTGAATAGTACGCTCACTCTGACCATCAGTCTGAGGGTGGTAAGCCGTACTCATGTCTAAATGAGTTCCTAATGCCTCTTGATTGACTGCCAAAACCTTGATGTAAAACGACTGTCACAATCCAATATGATCAAAATCGGCACACCATGTCTAGCAACTATCTCATTCAATTACAATTTAACCAATCTATCCATCTTATAACCCTTACGTATAGGTAGAAAATGAGCAGACTTAGTCAACCGGTCCATAATGACCTAGATTGTGTCATGCCCACTACTAGTCCTAGGCAACTTAGTCATAAAATCCATAGCTATTCCCTCTTATTTCTATACGGGGATCTCAGGTTGCTGGAGCAAGCCAGATGGCCTTTGATGCTCAGCCTTAACCTTTAAACAATTCAAACACTTACTAACATACTTAGCTATGTCCTTTTTCATTCCAGGCCACCAATACCTATCTCTTAAATCGTAATACATCTTATCAGCTCCTGGGTGTACAGATTACTTTGACTTATGGGCTTCATCCATTATCAGGGTTCTTACATCACCCTTCAAAGGTACCCATATTTGATCTAGGTAGTACAAAGTCCCATCACTTCTTTGTTCTATCATCTTATCCAATCCTTTCTGCAATCCTACAGACTTATCCAGAGCCTCCTTCTGAGTCGTCAGTATCTTATCCTTGATACTCGACTGAAGGGTCATATTCATAGCTCTAACTCTCTTAGGCTTTACTCTTTCATTCCTACTTAGGGCATCAGCCACCACATTCGCCTTACCATGATGGTAGTGAATTTCACCATCATAATTACTAAACAACTCTATCCAGCGACGCTGTCGCATATTCAACTCTTTTTGACTAAAGATATGCTGGAGACTCTTATGATCTGTATATATGACACTCTTTGTCCCATACAAATAATGTCTCCAGATCTTAAGTGCAAACACGACTACACCTAACTCCAAATCATGGGTCGTATAATTCTTGTTGATTCCAAGAGTAGGATACTTCTTGTTGATCCCACTTGAATAGATCTTTAATTCCTTATGCTTGTTAAGGTTTAGTTATGCAAGACAAATCCTACACAACTATGGTAGAAACTTTGTAAAGTATATCAAAGATTAGGCGAAATCTAATCTTTGATCAATAATAAGAATATGCAATAGAACAGTAATTCTAATGAGCACACAGATTAACAAACAAAGCTTCAATATATTAATATGAATACTCTTACTAGTATTAGGGTTACAAAACCTTGAAGCTAAATGATATCAAAACAAAATGATTTCTAGATATCTAACTCTATGCCCTAGGACTTCCTTTTATACACCAAGGAGTCCTAGTTGATTTATAATATATTCCTAAATCTTAGAATATTCTCTAAGATCTATTCTACAAATAACAATCCTTATCAACTAAGTAATCTTGATCTTCAAGAAATCTTTATTCTTTCTCTGATAAGTCTTTGATCTTTTCTCTGTCAGCATAAACTCTTCCAGTAGTTGTAATCTTTCATCAGTTGTAACTTTTATACCAGCAACATTAACTTTCAACACTAACAGTAGTAACTTTTGTACCAGCAGCATTAACTGTGTACAAGCAGTATTAACTACTTATGTGGAGATCGTTTAAGCCCATCTAGGATATGTTTTACAGATAATATAAATATGCAGCGAAATCTAAAGAACAATATATTATCAAACAAGGTTTTTATTCCGTACGTTTCCACCTTGCCCTAAATCTATACTTTGGGACTACTAACTAACTATTAACTATCTAGCTAACTAACTACTAACTATTGTGTACACACACACGTTTTCTAGACTCTCATTAGGAGAGTTCTATGTTTCCGAGATACACTATACCAGACGCTTAATACCCTTTATATATAGGGTTTACAAGAAAACCTAGAGTACCAAGGAAGCTATCTTTGATATCTTTGACTTTTCAATGCATATCTTCATGGAAATCTTCCAGCTTTTAATTATTCCATATGTAGAATACCAAAGTGTCATATTAAGCCCTTGTTGTTTCATTCGTCTTCATTTAAGCATATGTAGTTTTGTAATCATCAAATCAATAAACCCAACAATCTTCCCCTATTTGATATTACAAAACTATCTTCATGAATGAAACAATCTTCAATGCTTCCCCTTGACTTAAGACTTCCTTGAACATGCCACCACACATAATAAGCTGCAAATCAATAAACCTGTAATCTTCTTCCCCTTTTTGTAATAATCAAATAGGGGTCTTCTGAAGATATGCAACTTGGATCATAATAGCTACAAATCATATACCACAACTACTAATCCATCCTTCCAATGACTCAAATTGCCCACCATTACGCACAATAAGAAAAATGAATTTGAGCAGTAGAAATATAAACTAGCAGTAGTAATAATGATCAGCAGTAGTAACAAAACACTTCATCTCAAGTGGTGCATGAATATAACCTGATGGATAAACATTTTGTCAATTAAGCTTCCCCTAAAACCCATATGTTTACCATCTCTTGAATCTTTAATTCTATAGGCTCTATGTAATGATCACTGATGAAGAAAACTGAGTATAACGAACTTGATGCTGAAGTAGAATAACCTAAACTTGTGTCTTATGTCTTGTACTATCCACGTGACTCCAATACTCATACCAAGACCAAAGTAGATCGCAACCTCTTGACAAAAATCCTCATCTTTTATGAGACACATAACCAAAGTGATAGCAAATGTGAACATTTAGCACCATAAGTTTGTAAATCACACACTTTTGCTAGATTCGTCAAGTCTTCGTCACAACATTAAAAGAACGAACAAGTTATCTCTAAACATTGTTGCTCCGTTTAAGATATGATAAAACACAAACATGTGAAACTCCACTTCAACTCCAAATAAGCGATAATTAATCATCTTCGTAACCAATTATACAATAAATATGAGCCTTTAAACCTTGAGTTTCTGTGTTGTCCAATCTCTTACATCTGGCAGTATTAACTTCCATTGCCAGCAGTATTAAGAATACAAGTAGCAGTAATAACATTCAATCCTGAGCAGTACTAAAATTTAGTAAGCAGTACTAAGTTGATAACACTAGCAGTACTAATTCATA
Source organism: Tanacetum coccineum (assembly GCA_026074375.1). Taxonomy (NCBI): domain Eukaryota; kingdom Viridiplantae; phylum Streptophyta; class Magnoliopsida; order Asterales; family Asteraceae; genus Tanacetum; species Tanacetum coccineum. Next base: position 16,146 of record BQNB010117409.1, read on the forward strand.
GCCAATAGTACTAACTCGTGTTAAAACCCTTGGCAAAACTAAGTGATATTAGAAACCAAACAGTAGTAACCATGCTATCCCAAGCAGTAGTATCCATCTTACTACTATTTTCACATAGATCGAACCAAGCAGTATTAACTAACTGCTCTTAAATGCTAGCAGTACAAAGTTACTAACTAACAGTATAAACTCCTTTTTCATAGTACCAAGTAGCGCAAATATAAAGCATCTTAATCATGAAGCAACAAGTAATACAAACAGGCCTTACTAAGTCACTTCTTGGCCTGATCCACAAAACTATATTCGAGCCCAAGCATGCGTCAATACTCAACCATCAGTACTATCATGAACTTGCCAAAACCATTATGAGGAGTATCAAAACCTTCCCCTTAAACGAACATCAAACTGACAATTACCACTGTTAAGGATACTTTTTTTAAGTATTCAGATGATGCTTTTTAGTGACATAAATCTGTCATAATTCTGTCACTAACAAATAGTATTAACAAAGCATGAGCAGTACTAACCAATAGTATATATCATCTAAGCAGTATTAACCTTCCCTGCTTGTCACGAACCTCTAATTGTTAGTCACCTTCTTGTGCACCAAAGGTATGATTGCTCAAATTAGGGTTCTTGAGAAACCCACATTCGTCTACAAACAACGTCCATCTGCTGCTGCTTCTTTTATCAAGAACAGATCACGAATCAATCAACAACAACTTTTCAACAATCATTGTGTCTTCTGCTTGACCAGATTTAGGGTTTGTACAAAACCCTAATTACACCATTTTTATACCAAACTTCAAAGCAGAAACACGACACCTTTTTCATCATAAACTCGACCCTAATACACTTTTGTACTAGCAGCATTAACTAGAGCCACGAGGCTCTGATACCACTTGGGAGATCGTTATAGACTATCTAGGATATGTTTTACAGATAATATAAATATGCAGCGAAATATAAAGAACAATATATTATCAAACAAGGTTTTTATTCCATACGTTTCCACCTTGCCCCAAATCTATACTTTGGGACTACTAACTAACTATTAACTATCTAGCTAACTAACTACTAACTATCGTGTACACACACACGTTTTCTAGACTCTCATTGGGAGAGTTCTATGTTTCTGGGATACACTATACCAGACGCCTAATACCCTTTATATATATGGTTTACAAGAAAACCTAGAGTACTAAGGAAGCTATCTTTGATATCTTTGACTTTTCAATACATATCTTCATGGAAATCTTCCAGCTTTTAATTCTTCCATATGTAGAATACCAAAGTGTCATATTAAGCCCTTGTTGTTTCATTCGTCTTCATTTAAGCATATGTAGTTTTGTAATCATCAAATCAATAAATCCAACAACTTAGAAATTTTTCTTCAATCTTTACCAGCAGTACTAAGTTACACTAGCAGTAGTAACTAGCAGTAGTAACATGCACTAGCAGTAGTAACTTATACTAGCGGTAGTAACTTATACTAGCAATAGTAACTAGCAGTAATAACTACTTAGCATATTTTTTATTAAGATTACTAACAACACTAATTTATGCTTAGCAGTATTAACATAAACCTTAGTAGCAGTAACTTCAAGATTATCAAGAAGTCTTTTAATCCTAACTATCCTCCCCTAAACTTGATATTCTTCTTCAAAATCTCAAGTTTCTTCATTTAAAGCTTCATTAATCACTAGGATGATGCTTCTAAACACTTTATTGATGTATATAGCCTTCCTTAAGCTGTTTCTTGACCAATCTAAGAAGCTCAAATGCCATTTCACACTCATAATCAACTTGAAGCTTCACATTATTAAACATCTGATGTAATGTGTGATTTGTAAGTGGATACATCTTCTCAACCAACAGATAATAAAGTATGGATTGCATTGTTACACAATGAACTCCACAAGAATCATAAAGCTTCCAGTTCAGCACTTTAACTAATCCTTGTTGATTCTTCCATACACTATCTTCAACATGATGTTTAAACATGGACTTCAAATTAAGAAGTAAGAAATTATCCATGTAATTCACTGGCTCTGTCTTCTTAAATCTAGCTTTAACTATGCTCCAAAGAACTTCTAAGTATTCTCTGTCAAAGTTTTTAAGCATCTTACTAAAAGTTAAATACATCTGAGAATTACCATCTGCTCTGATAATTTGGAAATACCTTTTCTTCCCTTCTTTGTAGATCTTGAAGTCAACATTGGTTGGAGATTTAGTAGATAAAGGTGTAGCATCAATAGTTACATCATCTCCATCATCTGGAACTATTTCCAAACATTGTTTAATCTCTTCAGACTCTTTGTCTTCTTCCAGTTTTTGCTTTTTAGAGCTTTCTTATTCCAGAGCTTCTCCTACTCTCTTTGAACTGCTTTTTTGTGCTATCACTGCCATCACTTCTGCTCTTGTCTCACTGCCTTATGCTCTTACTTCACTACCTTTCACCAATTCTGTATCCATATCTACAAATGTATTTACCCTTTTCATAGCTTTGTCAAATAACTTCTGAATATCATCAAAGCTTTTGTTCTTTAATTGATTATGCTTGTATCCAGCCATGTTTTTCAGATAAGTAGACATTGTACTTCTCTTTTGAGCTTTAGTTGGTGGTCTATTCCTCTTTTCTTTTGCTCTCATTGCTACAAAGTGTTTCTTTCTTGCTTCTAAGAGTTGTACAAACAACTTGGATTTCTTTTCAGTACTCAACTTTTCTTGTTCTTCTGCTTGCATTTGTTGAGCCATTTGATAATCAGCATCTATCAATGCTTGCACATTATCCCATTCTTCAGTTAAAGCAACATTGACTTCATCCTTTTCCCTAGCAAGTCTCTCCTCTTCATCAAATTTAGCTTGTAATCTTATAGCTTCTTGTTCATCAAAACTGACTTGATCTTTCTTCTTCATCTTCAAAGGTTCTTCTACCATGATTCCTTTACCCTTGTCCTGAACCTTAACCTGTGATGGTTGTTGAGAAGAAAATGTTGGTGTAGTTGCTTGCTCCTCTTCATGAATAACAAGCCCTTTAGGCTTGTGTTGGGATTTAGAGCTTCTACACTTAGTACTGCTGATAATTAGTTAGTACTGCCAGTACATTGTTAGTACTGCCAGTTATAGTTAGTACTGCTAGCTTTGTATTAGTACTGTTAGTACTGCTTAAGTGGTATGCATGAGATATATTAGGAATAGATATGCATGATCACTTAACGCGTTTTGTAAGCTCATTAGGGTTTCCTTGGTGTATAAAAGGAACCATATGGCACTAGTTAGATATAAGTTTCACAAATATTCATAGTTAGTAATCTGTAACCTGGCAAATTAATAGTTGTGACAACCGTCAATTTTCAGAAGTTTAAATAACTATTTTTCCCTTTGACTTTTCGGGTTGACTCGACGTTTGACTTTTATTTTCAAGTGAAAATAATTATCGCATAACTGATAATTTTTCGAAACTTATTTTAATAATAAATCATAATTATTATTACTTTCTTAATCGATTTCTAGTAAAATTTCCGATTTTAGAAACCCTCGCGAGCTTTTATACTTTAATAAGTCCGTTATATCAATCGAGAAATCACGAATGCCGTCTTCTAACCGTTAGGGTTTATTTATTTTATTTTAATTATTTTTCACCTTTTATTTGTGTTAGACTTAAACCGAATCAAAACTTGAGTTTTTATAAAAAGTAACGAGTCCAATTAGTTATCGGGCCGGGGTTTACTTGATGTAACTTGGTTAATAAAAATTTAAGTCCATAAACCCCCTCCCCATCCCCTTAGGCCGGCGGCCCAACACACAAAACACACCCCTTTTGATTTTGATCCAAAATCACTCAAGGCCTATTTATAAATTGAGTCCAACTAAAAACCCATTCCACCTTTATTAATAAAACACGACACACACATACACAGACTTAAAAACCAATAGTCAGTTTCAATCTCTCCCTCTCTTCATCTCACTGTGTCGACACCAAGGCTCCAAAAACCACCATCTTCACCATCAAATCTCTACCAAATCACTTCCTTTAAACCTAAAATCATCCCTACAATAAACCCTCCTCATCCATCATCACTAGAAATCACCATGCAACAAGATTTTTAAATCTTTAATTTTCATAAAAATTTATAATCTTGGGGTTTAGATCAAATTAAGTGCAATGGGATCATCAAGGATATTAAGTAAAGTATTTTGGAATAATTTTGGGTAAATCAAATCAAGATTTGGGTGTCTCTTGTCCCCTCTTGTGGCTCGAACTAAACACAACCCAATTAGGGTTTGTGTTTGATCAATTTCTTTCACTTGATTTAGCTTTGTAAGCCTCTTGAATTTTTCCTTTTGATTTCTAATTTATTTTGTTTTTGCAATTGCTCGATTTCTAGTTTTTTTTACAAACATGCATGTTCATGATCTTTTAATTTTTGATTTGATATATAAATCTTATGTTATAAAGAATGGGATATGTTTAAGAGAGGTGTAGTAGCCTTGCTCGTGGCTTGATTAGGTTTAGTGGGTTTAGAATAGGTTTGGAAGTGTTTGGATTAAGTTTAGAAGTAGATTTTAAGGACTGTTTCCAGATCAGTAGGTAAACGTGTAGTTTTCTCAAACTTTTTAGCTTAAGTTCTATAAAAAAAGACATGGGTGGATAGATATAGGTCTTAGCATCATGTGATAGTTAGATGCTCAACCAATTCCTCCGTATGAGGGAGATATGGTCAAAATACGAAAATGGGTCAAGTCTGGACCTTTGATTAGAAAAAGTTTAATTCCCGTTGATTGGTAAATGAGTTGAATGATTGGCTTAATGTTTTGAAAACTAGATTCATGTTGTTTTCTAGGGGTGAAAACCTCACCTTCATATCTTTTATGGAATAAGAGATATGGTCATGTGATTGTGACTAAATTCTGCAAAAGGAAGTTTTCTGGTTTGAGTTAGTGATAGTAATTTATCCGTTTCTAAAAATTTGTAAATAATTAGAATGTGAGGCTTGATGTTATGGAAACTAGACTTCAAGAGCTTTCCAA
>BQNB010117410.1:0-21178 GCA_026074375.1 Tanacetum coccineum
ATTAACTAATTAAAGACCGAAGCTCCATCGTAGAGTGACTGAACTTCCTTGTTCGACTCAATAAATTGAGGCTAACAGTTCATCTCCCAAAAGTTGCACACTTAAAACCCTAAAATCGAGTTTGTATATATAGAAAATAGGCCGCGACGGCGTCGCTTTATACTCTTCACGTTGTCGCCACGCCGAATATTCTAGGGCTTCTTTAAGTCGGTTAAGATCTGACGTCGTCTTGATTTCTCTAATGCCGTCTCTTTACAATCCTGATGCCGTCACCAATAAATATAATATTCTAGAGCATTTTTTCTTACTTTTTCTACTTTATTTTTTGATTTTTTTTCTTTCTTTTTTTTCTCTCTTTTTTTCTTTTCACTTTTTTTTATTTTTTTCGTAGACTTTTGCCCTGCCATTTGCTAAAACATAATAATACATGACTTGGGGTTTATAAATGTACCCTTATACTTGAGTTTTAGAACTCAAAAACATAAACTAACTAATGACCCGAATTGAAAGGATCAAAATAACATGAAGTGTATTAAGCACGTATGGGGGTAATAATTTGACTTTGTTCCCCAATTCATCATAAAATAAAAAACTACCATGAATCCCAATCGTTCCAAAACTGTATACATTAATAAAAGACTCGACTTAGCAACCACGTACTCAAGCAATTAATTAACTGGGTTTATAACAATAATGTACTAAAAACGAGTACATACAAGGAAGGCTAAGGTGATTTGGGTGTAACATTTGGTGTGGGTGTAAACAATGCTCTTCATTAATAATCTAGAATTCACTAGAAAATTACGAGAACCGCGAAAAGAATAGGCTCGCAGAGGTGTACTAGGGGTAACTTGCACAAAAAATATGGGTGAAGCAAGGGTGTGGGGATAGTTATATGATCGAGATGACCATAATAACAAATACAGGTTTAAAACATGGGTTAATCCTAGTGCCTCTTATCATTTAGCAAATCCTAATCACACAAATGTGATCTCACTAAGCAGTCTCAGGATGCATCATAAAAGCAAGTTCTAGAATTTAACATACTACCGGTACACTCTCATATAATTTTAACCGATACCAATGCTCCAGAAAAAATAACAAAACCACATATGCACTATCAAATCCATGAATGCGACATACATGATTGCTCATTCTTTAACTCGAACATGGATGAATATAGAGAGAGGGTTTAGAAAGAGAAAGAGTTTGGTTAGTTTCTAGAGAGAGAGAAAGAGAAGAAGAAGAGAAATGAAATAGATATTATAGAAGCCGACACTCTTCATCCCATGGAGAGGGTATATATAGTCTTACACATGAGATGGGGCGTGTGGATCCATGGGTTATCCATGGGTCGGCCTCGGTTAGTTTACTTACTTAATTACACATTAAACTACGAGCAAAGAAATATTATATTTGGAAGTGACCGAGACTTTTCTAGATTTCTAACAAAGCTAAAGGTAAAACTATCTTAGGTATCAAAGATGGATACCTGAATCCCTAAAGATCTAGGGGCGAACCTTACATTGGGTTTTTGTGCTAGTCATATAATTTCTATCCATGAGACGCTATTAATACTAAGTTTTTATCGGTATGTGTGACAAAAAATTTAAATTTGGGTCAAAATTATCTTTTACGCTATGTTTTGGTATATTACACATCATTTTAAGGACAAAGCAAATTGCAATTGAAGAAATAGTTTCTAAGGCTTATTTCCCCCTAGACTTATTTTGAACATTGTCATCCCCAATGTTCTTAAAAGTACCCAAATAAACGGATAAACAGAAAAGAAAAAGACAAAGAAACTAGTACTCCCTTGGTTTTGCTCAATACTAGAGAAGAAATAAATGATAAGCTGGTTAAATCGTCATCTGTGACACCTCGTAAATTTTAGGTCGATATTTTAGCCGTTTCCGTTCAGTAATTCGAATTTCATAAATTACATGTAATTTTTACGTTTAACCGGGAGATTATTCCGATATCATCTGAGAATCGTTACCGGAAGTGATCCGGGTTGCAATTTATCATAGTCTTTCGACAGTGGTCGCGTTTTTACGTTTTAAGTTGATATTTAAAATTTCAGAATTTTATTTCAAGTTATAGCGCGTTTTAAGTTTCTGCGTATACCGTTAAACCTTTTAAAAATATTTAGAGAAAGTGTAAATAAATATCAAGGAGCATAAGATTCTTAATTTGAAATAAACTATCCAAAGTTGGCAAAAATCCCCCCCCCCCCCCTTGTTCTTCTATGTGGCATCCCTCCCCCCCTCTTTCTAACATCCCCCCTAAAATATAGCAAGTCTTACCCCCTTGATACTTAGCAACATAGTATTCCTTATCATGAAGGTTCTAGGTTCAAGTCTATGTAATGAACCTAGACACATTGTTTCCCTACATAATTTGAATCTTTCATTCATTTCATTCCTCACTTTCTCACTCTAAAACACACATATAGAATTATCTTCTCCCTCTCCTCTCTCCCTTTGGTCGTCCGCCGCAAACCACCACCACACCACCACCATTGTTCGATTTTGATTCAAGAAATTAGAAGCTCAAGTATATTCAGGTTATACAAATAGTTAGTTTGGGTATTTGTTCGTGTTGTTCGTTAGCTTTGATCATTCTTTATGTTCATCTCATCCGTAAGTTCATTCTTTTAAATTCTAGTTGTACTTCTTTGATCATCATAACGTTTAGAAACTAGTTGTACAAACAGATCGTTTAAAAATCAAGTTTTCAAAATCACATAAACCCCAAAAAGGTTTATGTCTTGTTCTACTTATACAAAAGAAAAGAAAGAAAGGGAAAGATTAGTTACGTAGCCGTGGTGAATCTTTGATAAAGAAATAATTTTTCCTAAAGCTTATTACTTATTTTAGCTTATTTATAAGCTCGATCGAACTTATTTGTGCTTATTATGCGTCGAATTCAAAAACAAACCATAAAGGTTTGAACTTTGTGCTTATTTGATTATTATCCTATTTTTCTATTCATTTTCGTGGCTTGTGTTGGCTTATCTTGGCTTATTAAAATGCTTATTTTAAAAATCTTGAATGACCTCGGCTTCTGATACTAATTGTGGAATTTAGAAGGGGAGGGGGGTTGAATAGTTTACAAGTATAATTGGCGTTTTAAAATTTTATTTTTAAAATTGTTAGATTCGAGTATATGTTCAATCAATCAACAATATGAATCAATCAAGATGACTATCTACTTGTAATAACAATACACAATAAATAAGAAATACAAACAATATAAAGAGATAAGGTAAAGAATGATCAAACCAAGACACCAAGATTTATAGTGGTTCGGCTACGAAGCTCCTCTTTGCCCTACTCCACTCCCCGAGTATCCGACTCGGGATTTCACTATGTCAACAAGCTCCCTTTAGGCGGAGAAAACCGTTTACACGTCGCTTACTTTATTTTTCGACACTAAGCTAAATGTCGAGTCCTAATCTTAGCTAGAACCAATCTACAACTTCACAAGCACTACCCAATCACAAGATCTACACTATCAGATTTATACACAATCCGATTCACACAATCACACAAGATAATCAAAATAGAGATTTGGATCTTAGAAGAAGAGAGGAGAAATCACTAATCTATAACACTTCGTTTCTTGGCGATACGAGTGTTCTTCTCTTGCACTTGATAGAAGAATGAGGAAGATGAGATTGGATAACTTAAAACAAGATTAGAAAATGTTAGTGATCAAGAGATTTAGTAAGAGAAAGAAGGTTTTTAGAAAGAGAAAGATAACTGAAAAATTCATGCAAAGAGATTTGTGTTTCTGCTGACAATAGTGTAATATTTATAGCCAGGAGAATCTAACATCTCCTGGCGGCGGTTCTCGCGGTCTCAGATATATCTGGGGGCTGTCTAGCCACTTAAGGGGCCGCCACTAGACTGACGCTCTAATTTTTGTCTTTTTGTGGGGAAGGTTAAAACTGGTATAGTGTTTTTTGTTTTGGGGGGATAATCATATTCAAACTTTTATATTTAAATAAAACATTACTTTTATTAATAGAAATACTTTGTTATAATTTTATGTTTGTAAAAATACATTTTTAAAAATGTAATGGTTAAGAGAAAATGTTTTCTTGATCACTAATCATGTTTAATGATTTGTTTATTCATACCTTAAGTGATTTATGTCGAAATGGAAGTTTACGATTAATAACATGTAAACATTTATTTTTATCGTGAATTTTTTTACATATTGTCACTTTAAAACGTAGAGGAGTCGAAAAATATAGATAACGTTTGTAGGCATTATTTGTATTAACAATACCAAAGGGTGTCGGTCGAGTCTTAGTGATTAAGCATGCGTCTTGGTCTTTAAGCATGTGTCGGTCGTATTTAATCATTGGTTCTTAAACATTGTCGAGTCTTAGTCCTTATGCATACGTCTTGATTCTTTTTATTTTATCATTTAGGTTGTTGTTATTAAAACAACGATTGCATGTGTCTAGGTTTAAACTTTCCTTGAAAGTGTCATACATTAGTATACTCATGTCTCGTTCCATGCTAATGTCTTGCTATCGATATAACCATCATCGTAATTATATATGTGCACTTGTCTACTAACTTTATTTTGTAGCACGCTTTCGTAGCATAATTCCTTGGTACCCCAAACAAGAGGGAGCATACACCGAGGGGGGGGGCTTTTAAAAACGCCAAACTCGTTACATTTGCAATCATTAACGCGTCTACACACATCTTTCTATATGTATTTCACCCCTATAATGATGCTCCCATTCTTTTATATATTTTGTTGCACGAAACTAACCATTGATGTAGGTTAAGCGTTTGTAACGTATTTGATCCATGGATCCGCTAGAGTGTATACTAGGAATGTTATAATCATGGGGATGCAATGAGCTAGGAGGAGCTCGGAAATATTTGGGTATATAGCGTGGAGTCGTTTAATTCATGATGATAGGAGCAAGACTTCACTAGGGATGATGCAAGCCCGCCATTTTACCAACAAAGTGATTGTAGAAATTATGGAAATGATATTGTAGTAGACATCTCGCCTATTGGTAGGAAGTATTTGGGTAGCGTTTATTTCGTCGAATTCTTCTCTCTACACCGACAACTATCCTTTTTTGCTTTGACAAAAGGGAGATAAGGAGTGTAAACGAGTAACTTTTATATTTTACTATGTGTTATAGTTTACATATTTTGTCATCATCAAAAAAGGGAGATTGTTAGTCAAATATTAAGATATTTAATCTATACAGTCTTTTTGTGTTTTGGTGATGACAAACATCTTGTAATACATAACGTAAAGTGCGCAAGTTACTCGTAATCACAAATTATCAATGCATTCATGCGTCAACGTCTCTCGACGTCTCAAGTCTGCTTCAACAGAGATATAAGTTTGCACCTGACGTAAATCACTTAAGCTATGAACAAACAAACTTTTTAAACTTGTTGGATGATCATAAAATAAGTTTTTGTCTTAAACTTTGCATTTTTACAAATGTAACAAAAACCTTTTTACAAAAATAAATTAGACAAAATATTTTTGTAATTAAAAGAAACAAGTTTTTGTCTTAAATATTACATTTTTACAAATGTAACAAAAACCTTTTTACAAAAATAAACTAGACAAAATATTTTTGAAATTATAAGAAAATTTTTTATTTGAATAAATACTCAAAATTTGGTTTCCTCCCTTAAAACAGATCAAATATTCAACAAATAACCATTTCACCACAAAAAGACAAAAACATGAGCGTTTGTCGGGAAGGTCCCCTAAATTATTGGTCGGTACTTAATATATCCGGGACCATCCAATAAATCAGGGACCGACTAACTTTTTGAAGCTCCTCTTGTTTGCTTATAAATAGTGAATTGTTTCCAACTATTCTCTCACCCTTTTGCACAAACTTCTTTCTGTTCTAAATTCCTTTCTTTGATCATTTAAACTGGTTTAAAATGTGATCAAATCAAGCTTGTTTCCTCAAGTACAAGAGAAGAACACACGTAATCATTAGGATACGAAGTGTTATAGTTTAGTGAGTCATTACGTAACCTATATTATGATCTTCTTATAGATCCGATCTATTTAGTCTCAATCTTGTGTAGTTGTGTAGATCCAGCTAGTGTGTTAGCTCAGAATAGTTGTGTGAGGGTCCGTTAGTATTTAGTCCATAAAATTCATTAGTCTAGTGGTAGATTGGTTCTAGCTAAGATTAAAACTCGACATTTAGCTTAGTGTCGGAAATTAGTATAAGCGACGCGGTTTATGTGTTTCGGCCTTAAAACACAAGGTTTGTTATGTTGGGCCACAAAACATAACAGGTTTGGTTGTACCCGAAGAAGGACTCGACATTTAGCTTAGTGTCGGAAAACTATGTAAGCGACGATGCAAGGTTTTCTTCGCCGTAAAGGGAGCTTGTTAACTAGTGAAGTAACTCTCGAGTTGGGTACTCGGGGAGTGGAGTAGGGCGAATTACACAATTCATTTATAAAAAAAATTATTATATGGATATTAAAAAAATTTATTATATGGATATTTAAAAATTTTATTTTAAGCATAAAAAGTATTTTTTTTATATCAAGATAAAATTTTAAGTATTTTTATATATATAATTATATGAAAAAATATATATATTTATATAAATTCGGTTTTCGGTTCATATTGCTAAGCTCATACCAACTCGAAAACCGAATTTGTAGTTCGGTTCGATTCAGTTTGGACAAATTCGGTTCGGTTATTAGTTCAGTTAAGTTGTTTTCGGTTCGTTTTAGTTTCGGTTTCGATTTATTCAATTTTTTCGGTTTCTGTTCACCCCTAATTCACACACGGGATATTGGTTGGACCAATTAAATAGTCGGGCACATCTTAGGCTAATCCGCTAATGTCAGTCCCAGTTCATTTTGACAATTGAATTTATATCTTTTATATAATAAAATAAATAAATTATTTCAGATAAATTTTGACAAAACAATGTTAAAAAAAGACTGAACCAATCACAATGATAAACTTTTCCTTGTGACAAAACTAAGCAACGTACTCGACTAATAAAAGTTTCAGTTGACCATGGTTTTGGTCGACCTTTGATCAAATTCGGTTTTCAAGAAAAAAATTTATAAAAATGGATTTGTCAATTTTATAAAAAAGAAACTTTAAGAAAATGCAGGAGTAACTAGAAAAACTTTTGTGGTCACATTTAAAAATTGAGAAAAAGAAAAACATAAGCTCCAAAATCACAGCGAATTCATATCCTTCTTAATGAACAGTCTAACCTCTGTTGTATTCTAACTACGAATCCAGGTCCCTCATTAGGCCTCTGAATTGCGGTAATGAACAGTTTGATTCTCGAATCTATAATGGCTAACAATATATCAACCTGATAATGTGAATATATAATGCGAATTGACACATTTCGACTTTATAGAATCTCTACTACTTTATAAATTTAGCTTATTTTAAAAAATTAAGTAAAAAAGATTACTTTATTAGAAAAGTAACAAACCATATTAGTCAATGTTGTTCATCAAATACGTTTTTTAATACAGTCAACTTGTAACTGCTAACATTGATATTGTCATCAATTCAGTCAAATTGTAACCGTTGCATTCATGTGGTCCATTTGTAACGGTCCATTAAACATCTTTTAAGTGTAAACCACAAACTCAAATACTCATTGAGTATAAAAACCTAACACACTAACAAAATTCATTACACCATTTTCATCTCTATTTTAACTCTCTTAAAAACATAAACACCTTTCTCTCTCTTTCTTCAAACCACCAAATTCCGTCGTCTCACATATCAGATTTTGCCGCCACTACCGTTTAGTTCTGCCGCCACCTTTTCCAAGATCATGTGCCGTCAGCCGCTATCACCGCCATTGTCTTCGCCGTCTGCCAAGCGAATGATCACGACTTTGATGGACTTGGTGGTTTCAGTGCGCTTAGTGATTTCGGTGTGTTTTTTGGTGATTTTGAGCGGTTTGGCATATCCATATTGTTAGTGCAAATATTACGATATTTAATCTATACGATCTCTTTATGTTTTGGTGATGACAAACATGTAACTAGTAATACGTAACGTAAAGTGCGCAAGTTACTCGTAATCACAAATTATCAATACATACTTGCATCCACATCTCTCGACGTCTCAAGTCTACATCAACACCGACATTTGTTTGCATCCGACGTAAATCACGTAAGTCTACATCAAAACCGACATTTGTTTACACCCGACGTAAATCACGTAAGGTATATACAAACAACATTAAACTTGTAGGGTGATCAAAGAAATAAGTTTTTGTCTTAAACTTTATATTTTTATAAATATAACAAAACTATTTCTTAAAAATTATTTAGACAAATTATTTTTGAATTATAAAGAAATATTTTATTTGATAATTATTTTGAATTTCAAAATCTGGTCCTTTCCCCCTAAAACAAGTGTCACTTTCACCAGATTTCACTTTCACCACAAAAAGACAAAAACAGGAGCGTCTGTCGGGATGGTCCCTTAAATAGGCCGGCGGCCCCCTTAAATACTGGCAGCCCCCTAATATATCTGGCACCGTCGTATCCTGACATGCTATTTTTCAACACCTATAAATAGTGGGTCACCTCCAACTATTTTCACAACTATTTTGCATGATTTTCTTTCAGTTCTTTTTCTCTCTAGATCTCACTAAATCTCTCTAAATCTTTGATCATTCAACTTGGTTAATCTTATTTAAATGTGATCAAATCTTCTATCATTTCCTCCTTTCCTCAAGTGCAAGAGAAGAACTTCGGTCATCTTCAAGATCCGAAGTTATGTAGTCTAGTTAGTCCATTTGTAACATTTGTTACATATAGATCGAGTCCATGTCTTCTAATCTTTAGTAGTGTGTAGATCCAAATGATGTATATATTTGGTGAAGTGGTAGATTAGTTCTAGCTAAGATTAGGACTCGACACTTAGCTTAGTGTCAGAAAATATTGTAAGCGACGCGGTTTATGTGTTTAGGCCATAAAACACAAGGTTTGTTACGTTGGGCCATAAAACATAACAGGTTTGGTTATACCCGAAGAAGAACTCGACATCTAGCTTAGTGTCGAAAAATAATGTAAACAACGTTATAAGGTTTTCTCCGCCATAAGGGAGCTTGTTGATTAGTGAAGTAACTCTCGAGTTGGATACTCGAGGAGTGGAGTAGGGCGAAGAGGAGCTTCGTGACCAAACCACTATAAATCACCGTGTCGGTTTGCATTTTCTTTTACCTTTCTCTTTACTTATGTATTTACATTTATTGCTTTACTTTTACACTTGCATTGTGCTTATGATTATGTGAAGTGTTGTATATGTTGTGTTAGCCATGGTTGTGTAGCTCTTTGTATTAAACATTGTGAGTGTGGAAATATTGATAGAAGATGCACTAGTTATTGTAAATCTATTATCGACACTTCTCATATTGCGTCAAACTTAATTGGTGATTTTATACAAAAGATCTAGTCCAAAAAACCTCTTCTGGAGGCGGTCCTATAAATTGGGCGCCCCCCTGATGTACTAGGCGACCCCTTTATATTTATGGCACCGCCAATAGAGAGTGATGTAATTTTTGTATTGACTAATCTAAAGTTTTATAATGGAAACGTATTCACCCCCCTCCGCCTCTACGGTTTCCACACAAGCTAACATTCCAAACTCAAAAAATAATTCAGTGCAATAATTTCTTTGAGTTAAGCATATTCCATTAGCCACGTCTAACACTTCAATTCCCAAAAAATATTTATGTTTTCATAAGTCCTTAATTATAAACTTGGTACTCAAAAACTGTTTAAACTTGTTAATTTCTTCCAAATTATTTCCGGTCATAATTATATCATCAACACAAACAAGCAGAACTAACATCCTTATCATTTTTAACAAACAAAGAAAAATCATTCATACTTTGCACAAAACCACTATCACTTAAAACAAAAACCAACTTGTCATTTTATTTTATTGGAGCTTGTTTTAACATATAAAGACTTAACTAATTTACAAACCCTTTTATCAATTTTATCAGAATATCCTTTAAATTCATATAGACATCTTCTTCTAAATCCCCATATAAGAATGCATTATTTATATCTAATTGATATAAACGCCATTTGTTGTTAACTGCTATACTTAAAACACATCTAATTGTGACAATTTTTACCACATGATAGAATGTCTCCTCATAGTCTATTCCTTCTCTATGGTTAAACCCCTTGGCAACCAATCTAGCAAAAAATCATTCTATTTCACCACTAGCTTTATATTTAACCCTAAAACCCCATTTACTACCAATAGCTTTTCTATTACTATGCAAATCAACAATCTCCCAAGTATTATTTCTATTAAGAGCTTCATTTCCTGGTTCATGGCATCAACCATTTACTATCTTTAATAGCTTCAAGATAAGTAGCAGGCTTATGTATCTTATTTAAACTAGTGGTAAAAACATAATTATCTAAACTCAGATTAGCATAGTTAATAACCTTATCTATACCATACTTAACATTCTTATTTAGAACATAATCATTATATTTTGAAGGTAAAACTAGTTTTCTACTAGTCCTCCTAATTGTTTGACCTACTGCTGGTTCTGATAACCACTCAAATTACTGACCAAAAGACTCAATGTCTTCACCCTCAGACTCATATTCATCATCATTTAAAGATGTACTTTGTATACCCTCAGAAACACTAGTTTCAGTTGCATACTTTTCTTTCCTAGTATCCTTCCTACTAGATGTACTACCAGTGACATCTACACTGTCTGAATCAGACACTGAAACTTTTGTTTTAAATTGTGTATTATCTTTATTTCTGGCAACACTATCTACAATGATGACTCTAGGTTCATGAGTACTCTTATTAGGTACAGGCTCATTATCAATGTCTGCACAGTCTCCCCCATCATCATAGGGTTCATTAGACTCATGACTGCTATCAAATATGTTTGAGTTTGTTATTTCATTTTCTCAAACCCAAATTCTTTAGTGAAAGAACTATTCTTAAAAGGAAAAACTGTCTCACAAAACTTTACATCTCTGGAAAACAAAAACTTTCTTTTATCTAAACTGAAAAGTTTATGCCACTTTTTATCAAAAGCGTAACCAACAAAAACACACTTATCATTTATGGACCCAGATTTATCAGACTCTTTTAAAACAGTTGAAAAACACAAGCAGCCAAAAGTCTTTAAGTGAAGGAGACTAGGTTCAGATTTATACACTAACTCATAAGGACTTTTACCAGACAACACAACAGTAGGTAACCTGTTAATAAAGTAGGTTGCAGTTAGAACATATTGAGTCTACATGTTCAAAGGTAATCCCCCTAAAACATGAGGGCTCTAGCAATATTTAAAAGATGCATATGCTTTCTTTCTGCTACCCCATTATGGTGTGGAGTATATGGACAAGTAGTTTGATGAAAAATTCCATTAGTCTTCACAAAATTTTCAAACTTTTTATATACAAACTCTGTACCATTATCACTTCTAAAAACCTTAACATTTTTCTCAAACTAATTTATTTATTAGATTTGTAAAGTCAACAATGTGATCAAAAACTTCAATTTTACTTTTCATTAAGAAAACCTAAACCGCCCTTGTGTAATCATCCACAACAGTAAGAAAGAATATAACCTTCTCTACTAGTTACCTTATATGGTCCCAAAACATCTAAATGAACAAGTTCACCTAAACTTTTAGACTTATGTTCACTAATTTAAATTGGCTCTCTGGACAGTTTGGCTTTATGACAAACATCGTGTTAATACAAATAATGCCTAAAAACGATATATATTTTTTTCGACTCCTCTACGTTTTGAAGATGACAAAATGTAAAAACATTCACGATAAAAATAAACGTTTACACGTTATTAATCGTAAATTTCCATTTTGACGTAAATCACTTAAGGTATGGATAAACAAATCATTAAACATGATTAGTGATCAAGAAAATATTTTTTCTTCTTGATCATCACATTTCTACAAAACTATTTTTACAAAATATACAAAATAGTTTTATTAGTAAAAATAATGTTTATTTAAAAACAAAAGTTTAAATTTAGTTTTTCCCTCTAAACTAAAATCAACATAACAGGATCAATTTTCTCCACTAAAAGACAATAAAAGGGAGCGTCAGTCTAGTGGCGGCCCCTTAGTGGCTAGGTAGCCCCCAGATATATCTGGGACCGTCGGGACCGCCACCAGGGAACATTGAATTTTCCTATCTATAAATACTGCACTCCTTCCTGCAGAAAATTATTCCTCTTTGCACAGATTTTTCAAATTCCTCTCTCTCACTAAAACCTTCTTTCTCTCTCTAAATCTCTTGATCACTAACATAGTTTAATCTTGTTTTAAGTGATCAAATCTCATCTTCTACCTTCTTTCTTCTTCTATCAAGTGCAAGAGAAGAACACTCGTATGTTCTAAGAAATGAAGTGTTATAGATTAGTGATTTCTCCTCTCTTCTTCTAAGATCTAAATCTCTATTTTGATTATCTTATGTGATTATGTAAATCGAATAGTGTATAAACCCAATAGTGTAGATCTTGTGATTGGGTAATGTTTGTGAAGTGGTAGATTGGTTCTAGTTAAGATTAGGACTCCACATTTAACTTAGTATCGGAAAACAACGTAAGCGACTTGTAAACAGTTTTCTCCGCCTAAAGGGAGCTTGTTGACATAGTAAAATCTCGAGTCGGATACTCAGGGAGTGAAGTAGGGTAAAGAGGAGCTTCGTAGCCTAACCACTATAAATCTTGGTGTCTTGGTTTGATCGTTTCTTACCTTATCTCTTTATATTGTTTGTGTTTTTCATTTATTGTTTGTATCGCTCTTACAAGTAGATAGTTATCTTGATTGGTTCATATCGTTGATTGATTGAACATATACTCGAATCTAACAACTTTAGAAGTAAAATTTTAAAACGGCAATTAATCGGTAAAATATTCAACACCCCTTCTAGTTTCCACAAGTTAAAATCCTCCAAATTGATTGTTGTTTTTGAAGCTTTATTAAAATTGATTGGTGCAAAAGGTTTTTTTATAGTTTATTCTCTTTGTCCCCTACTTTATTTTAATTTTGTGATTTTTTAAAGGTGAACCTAATATTTTTAATAAATTTTTTCAGATGGCACCATCTGGTGGTGGTTCGATGCATACTTTTTCAAAGTTCATAAGGATGGTATGTTTAATTTCGTACCACTAAGTTATGAAAATGGGTATGTCTTTCATTGGAGGCTTCGAAAGGAAAAGAAAGTGGATTATGCTTCTATGTGTTCTTATCTGAAAGAAACGACATGCCAACCTTTCTATGCATTATTTTTCTGCTTACCAGAATGTACATTGGAAGTAGGCTTGGAAATTATTAAAGGTGATTGTGATGTAGCTTCAATGCATCAATTTGCTGATGCGTATGGTACAATAAGTATGTATATGGCACACATTCACAAAACTTAGTTGAGTATTATTCTAAAAATATTTGTTTTGATGAATCCGAGGACAAGGCTACATCTAGACATCATGAAGTTATGAAAAATGATGCTAGTAATATGAGTTATCTTGAGCTTATTTCTTGGGCTGAGGAAGAAGAGGGTAACCTATAATCACCAGATAAGCGAGTTGTTGATAAGTGTAAGAGTCATGTTAAGAAAAAAGTGGATAATGGTAAAAGTCTGCTTAAGAAAACTGTGGATAAAGGTAAGAGTAAGATGTTAGTAGATGATATCCTGGTTAAGAAACATGTGCATAAAAATAATGAAATTGTAATAAAGGAGAATGTGAACCCTTCCACTATGGTCACTCATAGTTATAGTGAAAGTGAGGTTGGACATGAATTTAACTACACTTTGTATACTGATAGTGAAAGTGACTACTCTGATAAACCTGTTGACTATTTATCAGAAGGTGAAAATGAGATGATAGAACTTAGGAAGAAAAAGACTAAGGCAAAGAAGGCACCTAAGACATCTAACCATTAAACATTTCCTGTTAACGAGGGTACTTCAACTTGTAATAGAAGATATACGAGGGTATATGGAGTCAGTGATAGCAAAAATGTAATGGATCATGAAGAGTTCATGGATGACTTAATAAGAAAGCTGAGAGATGAAAGTAATGGTATGACTGACCCCTTCAAAATTGTGGAGTCAAAAGTGGAAAAATATCTGATACACGGCGTTGAAACTCATTAGAGGATGCAAAAACCAAAGGTAATATGTTGCTGTAATTTTTATGTATGTAAATTTTTGTTAATATTAATTGTTTAACCTTAAGTTCAATGTTATTTCTAGGTTGGTGAAAATTTTGTGGATGTGGATCAACTTAAAGAGTGCCTCACTTACTATGCTCTTGCAATTGGTTTCTCACTGTGGTTTTATAGAAGGTGTCGAAGTGATGATTATATCTACACCCTAGGACCTTCCTTTTTATAGTGCAAAGGGGTCCTAGGTGGTTAACAATATAATAAATACCGCCTAAGTGTTTTACATCAATTATAATTAATCATTCCTAATATAAAACTTGTAACCTCCTAATCCTTCGGGATGTCTTTTAATTACTTTCCATAAGACCAGGACTTTCCCAAAAAAGGACCAGGAGACTAATCTTGTAACCTCCTCATCACACTGATTGTCGTTTTAATACTTTCATAGACTGGAAGACTAAATTAACTACCAGCAGGTCTGTGTACTACCAGTAGGAACTTTGTACTGCCAGTTAGGAACGTAGGGAACTAGAAAATTCATAATTCCTTAAATTCTCCCTAAACTTGATTTGACTTGGTTAACTTCAAGTTTATAAAGAGATCTGCATTTGTGTGTTGGAGGATGTAATCATGATCTTGATTCTCACTTTGCTTGATCTTTCTTGGACATAGTCCAAAGACTTTGAAGATTGAAGTATAAGCTGCTTGAAATATTGAATGAAAGCAGATGATACTTAACTTGAGTAGAAACATTGTTCAAATAGATCAACCATTAACAACATTATGAAAATCAGCATCTAATCTTGGACTGCAACAAGACCCCTATTAGATGATTACAAAAAGGGGAAGAAGATTCATGATATGCAACTTATTATTGTGATGACATGTTTTACCATTGTTTCTTCATACAGGTTGTTTTAGTAATATCAAATAGGGGAGATTCGTGGATTACGATTTGATGATTACTAAACACTCATGAGCAGAAATGAAGAAAGAAAGAAACAATGGGATTAATATGTATTATTTAAGTTAGCTTAGTTTGTAAGCTAGGTTTGGCTTGTAAAACCCTAGTCCTTATTATATAAAGAGGGTAGGCCACTAGGTTTATTGATGGATTCAGACACAATGTTAACCAAAGGGTGTGTGTGTGTTCTACTAGGCGTCATTGTCCTATAAGGCGGCTAGGTTTAGTTAGCTTATTAGTAGTTAATTTAATATAGTTATCTTTGGTAAAAACTATGTGCTTAATTATGATCATGTTTCTTAACTATATCTGCTGCATATATTGATCATATGTTATGTTATCCTTGATGGAGTCCTGATTCTTGATCTAACATGTTGGAGCCACTAAAAAATTAACGGGTTTGGTTGTACCGGAAAGAAAGGATCGACATCTAGCTTAGTGTTGGAAAATAATGGTAAGCATTGGTATAGGTTTTCTCCGCCGAAGGTAGTTGTTTGATTAGTGAAGTAACTCTCGAGTTGGATTACTCGGGCATGGAGTTTAGGGCGAGAGGTAGCTGTGACGAAACTCTATAAATCATCGTGTCGGTTTGCATTTTCTTTAACTTTCGCTTTACTTATTCTTTTACCTTTTATTGCTATACTTTAATACTTGCATTTGATATGGATTGCGTTGATTGTTCTGTATATCATTTGTACTTATGGTTGTTTAGTCTTTGGTAGTGGAATACTGTGGGAGGTGGTTGTTATTGTTTAGATTATGATTAGTAATTGTAGATCTACCATATATTTATGGGACCGCCGGTAGAGAGTGATGTAATTTTTGTAGTGACTAATCTAAAGATTTAAAGTTTTATAATGGAAACGTATTCACCCCCTCTACGGTTTTCACAATTGGTATTAGAGCCAGGTCGCTCTAGTTTTCAAAACAAATAGTTTTTAAAATAGAGTACGATCCATGTATCAAATTACCCATGAAGGGGGATTAAATATGAAAAGTGTTTTGTTGTTTGATTCGTACTAGTTTTGTTATTTAATATACTTTGTATACTAGCTTGAAGGAAAATTTTCTCAAAAGAACTTGGAAGTGCCAACTTATGTTTGTCTAAGTCGTAAGAGTAGAAATGATGTCTAAAACATGAAATTTATGTGCTGGAACAACTTTTTAAAGTCCTATGTTCTACAGTTAAGTCACCAAATGATTTTAAACAAAAAACGTGTTTTTAGGTCTCTGGTGGCGGTCCCCTAAATGTTCGGGCGGCCCCTTAATATATTTGGGGGTTGTCACCTTTATGGGGGTCGTCTGTCTGTTTCAACAGATTTTGGCAAACTTTGAAAAATCATATAAAATCAACCGTAAGTCCGTAGAAGTCGTGCCACCCGCCATTTCGAAGATAATTGAGTCTACTTTCATTTAAAAACACTTCAAAGTCTTCATTCTAAACTTAAATAAGTCAGAAATGCAAAATACTACATAATGGTCAAAACTTTGAGTTTCGTTTTAATGTAAAACTTGTATTTTATATTTTTTTTTGAGTCAGGCATTTCTAATTGACATATCTTTGAAAAATAGTGTATTTGTCCTTTAAAAATATTGATCTTAATGAATCTTTGAAATGGGGAGGAACTATTTTATTTTCAAATCAAATCAAGCTAAGTATACATCGTTATATCTAATACACAAAACAACGACGAATATCCTTATGTGTATGCTAGATGATTAGGTCTGTTTACTTTTATTTTAACTTGGTTAATAGATATTAATAAGTAATCATTATTATTTGTAATTGAGCTAATTATATATATAAACACATGTGTCATGTATGATATTTGTATGTTACTAGTTTTCGGATTATGCCTAATAGGAATTATGCTAGATTTCTTGCGTTAAGTTGCAAAATTGTTTGTACATTGCATATAAGCATAGATTACTATATTTACAAGTGTTACATAAATATTTTGTAGATCATTTTGAGTGTAGTAACCCACTTAGGAATGAGAGTTTACTAGTTTTTTAAGTGTGTGGAAGAATGATGTCCAAAGATCATATGTTAAAACCCATCATTAAAATATTTCTAACACATTATCTCTCTTCCAACAAAATGTCTAAATATTTTCATCATCTTGCGTTGTTTGACCTCGGGTTGGTTAAACAAAATAAAAGATTGTATTAATACATTGGTAATTAAGTAAAAGAAAATATATTTTTAAACTTTGCTTGTGCTTGCATTGTTCTAACACACACACATAATTATATTCTTTTTATAAACATATAGTATTTTACAAAAGATGTGTGTTGTATAAAAATGGTTAGGAAAATCATTTATATACTCATAAAATGTCAAAAACTATGCATACTATACATATCAACAAATAGTTTTTCGCACAAGCAAAATATATGACAATCTTGAAGTAAGAAATTAACTTGTCATTATTCATCAACCTCACACTTACAACTAGTCTTAGGATTAGTGGAACACACTATGAAAATCTTTATTTGTCTTCTTTTAAAAGAGTGTTCGTGAGGGTCAAGAAAGATTTCGAATATATATCGATTCATTATTCAA
This sequence comes from Tanacetum coccineum, assembly GCA_026074375.1. Classification (NCBI taxonomy): domain Eukaryota; kingdom Viridiplantae; phylum Streptophyta; class Magnoliopsida; order Asterales; family Asteraceae; genus Tanacetum; species Tanacetum coccineum. The sequence goes on from BQNB010117410.1 coordinate 17,743, forward strand.
ATTATGATTGATATTATTATCGAATCTAATTGACAAGTTTTCGAGTATGGACAAGAAATCGGATTCTTATTTGTCTAGCTTTAAGATTATATCAAAATATAACAAGAGATATTATCTTAAACCTACATACTCAATCACACTCGATTGATATGAAAATAACGACATCCCTTTCCAAGACGATAAGAATATGCATCGGATCATAACTCACACTTGTGTAGATGATGTCATATTGAGTCTACTTGTCCAATAGTTGTGTTCCAAATATTTGGCAAATATATGCATAAAATACACAATGAAGTAGGATTGACGACTTGAATGTTTTGTCCAAAATATTCAAGTAATTTACCTTGCAATGCAATTGGTAAAGTCGTCATCTCCGAAAAGCCAAACATGAGCAAATGCACAACATATGTAACTTTGCTCAAACAATTCAAAAGCACAACTCAAAACTCAAACTATCTTCTCATCAAAACTCTCTCTTACTTTATCAAATAAGCATAATATTTCTTCTTCACCAAATGAGAACCCTTTAACCATCTAAGGTTAGGATTGGGAATAATTGAACATATTCCACAAACCAATTTTATGCTTTCTTTCAATAGGTGATCTTAAGAGGATTTTGAATATGAAGATGATTATTATTCAAACGATAATCAATCTCACTATTCAATCTAATTACAAAATTAGAATATGAACATGAAATTGAGACTAGGATTTATCTAGATCACGGAAATATCAATCAAATGACCATAGATATTTTTCCGAGTCTACATGTTTAACCATCCTTGGTTGTTACATAAAATCACGAAGTCAATTGCAAGACAACAAGATTAGTCATCAAATTGCAACTCACACTTGCAATGAAGATGTGTCATTGAGTCTAAAGTATTCAAATGTTTGTGTTATTAGCTATGGTTAAATTATACTTGCTAAACTTAACACACACTAAGTAGGATTGACTACTTATGAATTTCTATCGGGAAACTTATAAGTACTCCAACTTGATAAGCAAGACTTGGATATCATTTCCAAAAAATCAAACCGAGAACCCTTATTACTTATATAAGTTTCTCTTAATAACCTAATATCAACACTATCTCTCAAATAATATAAAAATGATCCTTGCCCAAATTTGGCACCTCTACGGATTGATGGATCATTCGTCCTAGATTCATCTTCTATTTAGGTAGATCCACCCTATGGCGTTTGATTTAAACATCTTCCTCTTATCAATCTCTTGCTTAAAATTCTAACATACATGTAACTAAACTTTTTTTAAACATCGTTTATTTCTACAAAGAAACAAACACAAGATCTATTAAGGTAAATAACCTTAATTGGATTTCTTTCATAAAAGACATGCAAAGGTGAATTCTTTGAACACTCTCATTGTAGAGCATTACACATTGTCACTCTTAAGCATACTCATAGGTCCTAGATGACTCATTATCTCTTATACATACAACAACTTGCTTGCTCTCTCATTTAACCTTAGAATTCCACACATCTTGATTAGGATTATGCAAACGAAATTAAAGCATGTTAGTTGAGTCATGTTAGGCCCTCTATGAAAAGATAATACAAATTTTATCTTTGCTACACTTCATTAGGCCTAACGGTTGAATTACTTCATGAAGTGAAGTTGGGTTCGTGGTATAACCTGTAAAAATGGTCGTATTTAGCCTGAATTGAGCACCACTAGTGATAGTCTATCTATTCATTCTTCTTATTTGATTAAAGGCTCTTATCTTAAATTATGTCCTAATGATAGTCTACATCGATAGACTTTGTATTTCATTAGGAGTTACACAAAGCAAGTAGAAATTAAGTTTCCCTTTAGTCAATCTAGACTACATGCATTTCACATATGTGCTTGAAGTTTCAAGACGATAACGTGCTCCCACGTAGTGCAATTATATGCTTTCATATTTGTCTTGATTCTCAACGTGTATTTGCTTAGCTATTGAATGCATGTTTGTTGTAAAAGCATTTGCCTTTTTCTAGCAATTTAGATAAAATATCTCTTAGTTTATCTAAATAACACACGCCTCCTATTTTTCAGTGCTAAATAGAATAACAATATGTTACATGATGATTGCTTTCAAAATTATCAATTTTGTATGATCATTATTAACATTGAAACTTACGTGTTAATTGTGCACTATATTTGTTAGTTTTGGTATGACAATTTATAATTAAGTTGTCATACAGTATACACATTTATCTTTTTTATTTTAGTGTTGACTGGCATGCTTAGATAAAAACTTACATTGCTTAAATCTATATATCTTATGCATCATAGGTATATATCTTCTCTATCTAATATATTTTTTATTCATGGTCGTCTTATTTCGGTCACAATTGTCATAAGTCAAAAGAGTCATAAAACGATTCTTTTATACTCTCTTAGAGTCTTCACTCACACATTCTCTTAATCATCATCTTGCTTTCTTCCGAATAATTCACTCTTTTGTCAAGAAAAAGTTAGATATAAATCTAACACTCCTACTAGTAGGTTTGACAACTTAAATATTTCATCCAAAATATTCAAGTATCTTTAACTTGAGATCACAAATGTTAAAAGTCATATCTGAAAATCCCTATTCAAGACTTTTAACAACATAAGTTAAAACGCTCTCCTTTTCTCTTCGACGAAAAAATCCTTTTCTTTCAACGGGAACTTTACTTTTCACCACTGCCCCCCCGCACCCCCAGCTCTCGCGAAACATTCTTTCTCTTTGACAAAAACATTCTTTTCTCTTAGACGAGAACATTCTTTCTCTTCGACGAAATATTCTTTCTCTTCAACGAAAACATCCTTTCTCTCCGATGAAAACATTTTTTTTGACGAAAACATTATCTCTCTTCGACGAAAACTCTCTTTGTCTTTGGATCAAACTTCTTCCTTCTCACTCAACCACGCCTTTTCAACCATAGAGATGGCTAATATATTTCCTACACTATTTACGCTAACACATCCGTTGCACATTGTTTGTTTTATTCTTTATTATTATTATTATTATTATTATTATTATTATTATTATTATTATTATTATTATTATTATTTTCGCGTATGAAACACACCGATGATACGTCACCATTTCCTTCGAGACAATGTCCAAAAGGAAACATCTCCATCGAAAAGGTTGCATCTAAAGATAACATAGCCGACATTCTTTCTTTACGCTTCAAGCGTGAATCGCTAAATTATCTTCATCAAGGTTTAGGAATGAAGGAACACATTCCATAAATTGTTGTCTTCTTTTCTTCTAGTTTGCTTTATTACATTACTTGCATTGTCAATATCTCAGTATGTCATGTAACTTGCATAATTAATGTAGACGAGCTCATGCAACCTATCTATGGCAATCCTGTCTTCATATATGTCAAGCAAACATCACAATATGTTAAGTCAATATCATCATATCCTTATTAC